>PVJX010013977.1:0-46059 GCA_004027295.1 Dolichotis patagonum
CCCCCTCCTCCTCCTCTCCTCCCCCTTCCCCACTGTCACCCCAACCCCACCCCTCCCCCCATTGTTCTTTTTTCCTCCTTTTTTATTCCATTCAGGCTACAAGCCTATTGGTTAGTGCCACCCACACCCAGGGTGGGCCTTCCCATCATCCTCACCCAGAACCAAGCTAAACCAATCAGTGGGCTAATTTAGTTATCTCACACCTTTCATCCATAGTCACACGTTCCTGATCCAGCCACCTCTGAGGGGCTTCACTTCCGACTGCATGAGGCTTTGGGATGACGCCAGCCGTAAGGCTCACTGAGCTCGATCATCTCTAGCTGTTGATTTGAAGAGAGGGACCTCCAGCCCTCCTTTTACTCGAGCCCCCAGACGCCATTATGTGGTTGGTCACTGGCCTCATTTCAGTGCTGCTGTGCGGCAGGGAATTAGGAGGCCAAAGGCGGGTAGGAGGCGCCTTGGAGGTGAGCAGGTCAGTAACTGATCACACAGTTACCGGCTGAGCGCACAATCTCAGATGGGTACAATTTGTTCAGCTCCAAATGATCACAACAGTAACAATAAAGAGCACTGTGCACACATCGCCCTAACAGATATAACGAATGACCCCATGCCTGTGCAGAGTCCCAACGACTCTAAGTCAAGGGATATAAATATTTCAAGTACATTACGGCTGACCGGTAGCTTTGTGCAACATTGCACCAATTTGCTTTGCAATAGGCACTACATTTGTCAGGTGAGATGCATAAATCTAAAGTTTCTCAGGCTCAAATTGGGTCTCAGGCTACAACGTCTTCTTCACAGAAAGATTAGCTGAAAAACGAAATCGGACTTACCTGAGAAAGTGATCTAGTATCTTGCTTCGATCTCTCTGCTTCAGGAAAACATTCCTCTAATGAATAAAGTTCCTCAAGTTCTTCAGGTCTCCTTTGTAGATCCTGTTTCACAGGGACACAGATTTCACCTCAGCTTTACGTTCCATGAGCCAGCAGCAAAAATTTATTTGGCTAAATACACAACTTCACAATGAATACGTGGTTTGCATACAATGGTTATTTCCAAGACACTTCATCTGAAACAGTGGTTTCTAAATTGTGATCCTCGGACTTTACGTGGGTCCCCCAAACTCCTTTGCGATCTGTTGAAGCTGAATCTATTTTTGTAATAATATGAGTACACACCATTTGTCTGTTCCACAGTCCAGATTTTGCACTAATTGCACAAGATAATAACTTTCTGTGCCTTAGCACAGTCCAGGGCAGTACCTCTAACCTGCCCTGGTTTGGAGGCAGGCACAGTGAGGGGAGGAGCCAGATTCAGTAATAGTGACCCGAGGAAGAAGTAAAAATTACAATTTTATGAATACTTAACACTAAGTACTGTTCATATCCTCCCACTGTGCCATGTGTTAGAATAGCAAGTATGCATAGAGCAGGCCTGCGTATCAAAGGACAGTGCTGTCCTGAGAAATGGCACACTTGTGGACAATTCATAGTAAAATTCAACTTTCAAGTAAAAATTCAGATTAAAAAAACTTGTACGTAGTGCTGTGTGCTTGGTTCTCAATTCTTTTTTTTTTTTTTTTGTCTTTTTGAGACAGGGTCTCATTGTGCAGTTCAGCCTGGCCTTTGTAGCTCCCTTTGTAGCCCAGGCTACCGCAACTTGAAAAGCCCGTGCTAACCTGATTTTACTTTCATGCGTGATTTTGCAGTTGCATACATTGCTTGCTTGGGAACATTTTATTCACTGAATTATTTAACCTTTAAATGTTGATGTGTGTTATTATGCATTATCAAAAAAATCACAGCCTTTCACTTACCCAGTCAAGCTAGCAGTTTTTAAGAACTGAGAAACCAGGCTGGACAATGGTGGGAGTTCGAGACCAGCCTGGGCTACCTGGTGAGACCCACTGTGGTGAGCACAGGCTGCAAAGCAAAGCGAGGCTGCCTGGAGCTCAGTCCTGCCTCTGCCACTGCTCGGCCACCGACTTTCCGCCTCGGTGTCCTTAGCTGTGGGCAGTGATGTTACTCGTGCTATTCCATATAGCCAGTACGCAGAGGGCCAAATGCCACTCACGGGTAGTTATGAGCTGAAACAGTGGCCAGCAGGCAGCCGGCTGCCAGGTTTTCTTAAGGTTTCCTTGATTAGAGTACTAAGGTTTATTTACTTTTTCTTCAAGTTGTTGCCATTTTTCTTTCTGAACCCGCTGTTCTTCAAGCCTTTCCAGTTCTTCCTTCTCCAACTTCAAACGGGCTTCCTCTAAAGAACCAAAGAGAGGGGAAAGGCAAGTAAAAATGATTAAGATGCGCTCTCTCTCTCTCTCTCTCTCTCTGTCTTCATATACATATTTATGATAAAATGAAAAAAGTGCTGGCTTTTGTTCCTTCAAAAGAATAACATGACTCTCATACTTTCTGGCCAAGAAATGAGTTCACAGTGATATATCTCTTCTCCAAAAGTGTGGACCAATCCAGTAATAACAAAATTAGCCCATAAATAAAATATGACAGCGCTAACGTGGAGAATTAAGGGGAGATGAAGTCTTCAGAAGATGTCAGTAACTGTGTGGCATCTATGTCATCAGAAGAGATCATCCTAACTTTCTCTTGCTCTCTTAAAACGAAATATAAAATACGTGTTGATGAATATGTTTATTCCAATGTAATAAATCATTCCCGAAGATATAGGTCCTGAGATTGTATTCTTACCATGAGTTACCTAAAAAAGAATTATCAGATTATACACTAAAAGATAGACAGAGAACCTGAGTCCTTTAAAAACCTGAATTTGAATCTAAATATGATGTTCTAATGCTAACAGCTACCACTTCAGAGATGTTCAGAATTTTAAAAATCACATTTTGGTGTTTTAATTAACCAACACTCATCAATGTTTCATTTTTTAAATATTTTTAAAATAAATGAAATTGCCTTTTTTTTTGAGATAGGGTCTCTCTATGTGGTCCAGGCTGGCCTTGAAATAATTATTTAGCCCAGGTAATCATAGTGATCCTCCTGCCTCAGTCTTCCAAATGCTAGGATGATAGGCATGTACCACCATACCAGTGAAATCAGCATTTTAATTAGGCAAAAACTTATTGTGATTGCAAAAGCTTCGACTGTTATCCGTACTTCTTGCTAGTGTATATTTTCCATTTTGAATGAATTCCAGACTTCACAATCAGCACCAATGTCCCTAATTTCATCAGTAAATGTAAATACTTCGAGACAGGGTTACCAGAACTAGCAAAGTAAAATCAAGATGATCAGCTCAAATTGAATTTCAGGTAAACAATGGACTTTTCAAAAAGTGTCAAGTATATCCCAAATACTGCTGGAGAGAATTACCTGAGACTAGCCAGTGTTGATCTGAAATTCAAATTAGTCACTTTTTTTCTCCCGTATTTTATTTGGCAATGGCACTTCAAGACCCAGGAAGTGTGGTCGATGGATACAAATGGGTCTTTCTCAGTGCCCATTCACTGCTAGGCATTCATTATAAAGTAAAATTAGAACAATCAATGAATTCTGCAAAAAAATTGACTGGAGTACAGAAATACCAATCTATTGTTAGTATTACTTGTGCATGAAAATAGAACCACTGTTTATTTTGTACCTTCCTCTTTCAGCCGTTTATCTTCCTCTTCTTGTAGCTGCTTCAGTAGTTCGGCTTTAGTAACTTTCTTTTTCTTATTGCCGGACTTAACAAAGACCACAAGATAAAAAAGGCTATTAGCACGTACCCAAGTTACTTAAAACCACATTTCCTTAAGTAGTAATTAGGAGAAACACTTTTGCTCGTGAAAAGTATCTTTTGTGCATTCACTCAACAGATTACACTGCCTGCTAGTGCAAGGTCTTGACTCTGTGCATTAAACGACTGAGACTGGAAACAAACCAAAATAAGCGCGTAAATCACACAAATGTGGGGATGGCCGTTGTTATTGGTTTAGACCTACAATGTCCCCTAAAAGTCTCATGTGCTTGGAGGGTGACTGGGCCAGGGCATGCTGTGTGGTGATGAGTTCCCAGCTGAGTGTGCGGTTGGGAGGTTGGGGCTGGTTGGAGGTGGTCACAAAGAGGCCACCCTGGCTCCTTCCTTTTCATTTTGCTTCCAGTTTTCTGTGGCCTGAGCAGCTCGCCTCTACCAGGCCTTTCCACCTTATGGGCAGCTGACCATGGACTGAAACCACGAGCTGAAATAAACCTGTCCTCCTCTAAGTTGTGGGTGTCAGGTATTTTGTCCTGGAAATGAGAAAAAAAGTGACTAAGACAACAATGACAAGTATAGGCAATTTAAATCATTCTTCAATGCTCAGTTTCCACGTCTTTCTTTATTTATTTGTGTTGGTACCGGGCCTTGGACACACAACCTCGCGCTTGCAGGCAGGTGCTTATGGTGCTGAGCTAAATCCCCAGCCCTAAGACATCCTTAAAAAGAAAATCTCATCCTGTTATTGTAAGGAATAAAGTAAAATGTACATAAAAACACTTTGAAAACTGTACATCTATTGAAAAAAAAGTATTTTTATGACTAGTAGGTATAGTTATTTTGCTAGTATGAAAGAAGGATTGTTTTTAATAACAGAGGTCAACTAAAATGTTTGTAGAGAAGATGGTATTTGATATCATGCTCACAGGATTTTAGCACTGAGAGGAAGATACACCAAGAAAAGAGAAATGCAGCTCAAGATACCGAATTGGAAAATCAGTGAATAAGCCAGCCAGTTCAGTGGGCTCCGGTAACACCCAGGAAGAGACGAAGGAAACGAGAATAGGAAAGAAGGATCAAGGCTACCTGCAAAGTTGGGACATTGTTCGAACAGAAATGAAGAACTCCAAAGCGTTTGGAGAAGCGTTTGATTGTAGCTACTAAAAATATGAGTTTTGAAAACTAACCTTGTATGGGAGCAATACAAAAAGGATAACATTTTGACACCTATTCACAAGAGTTAATGAACTAAACCCTTGATCGTGGAAATCAGAAATTTACAAGCTAAACTTTCAATAATTAAATCAGAGGAAAGAAGAGGAAGGAATCAGAGGGGATTCTGAAAAGAAACCTTACAGCAAGCACATTTGAAAAGGAATAGAGAGAAATTCACGTATAATTTGCAGGAAATGCTGGTACATAATTTCTATTGCTCAATTCAAACTTCTTGTCAAGTGATTTTAAGGTGGCCATGGTTTTAATGCCAAATTATCAAGTCTCATTTTATTAACATAAACCATCTTTTGGCAAAATTGATTTTTCCCTTGATATATATTCTTTATCAAACATTTACGTTACCACTGTCTTATTACCCTTCTCCCCAGCGCCCTCTCAGACGCTTGCTGGCTTCTCCTGCTCAGCTGTAGTTAATCCATAACTTTTCAGATTATAATACCTGTTCACATACTCGCTAGGTACTTCACACATTTTTAACTTGGCATTGAAAACTTCAACACAAGCTTAAAGAGCTGAAAATACACGTTCAGGTATCGGATCTACAAATGGAAATTTTCCATCACTATAAATTAAATCCATCACTACTTAAAATAAGTCCTATGAAAACTATATGCCATAAATTGCTATATGCCATAGCAATTTAATGAACAATATCACCAATTTTAAAAATATGATGAGCTCTTTTTTAATAAAAATTTAATTCTTTTTGTCTTTGAAATCATATTTCCATTCTACTTTCCTCATGGCATATAACACTAATGTAATATACTTGAAAAATTTTTGTTGATATTTTGTTCCTGTTTATTTGCTACAAAAATATGTATACAGTTTAAAATATTTATTTCCCTTTGCACTAAGTATTTTAATTTTCCCTTGGACTGACTTAATTTTATAGACTTTCCAATACACAACTGAACAAAGCAATACAACATAGTATAAATTATTATATTGTAATAAACATAAAAGTAAATTTTTCCTGGATACACATCTCTTGATGAAATTGGTTGGGCTTTTTCTTTTCTGTGGTTAGTTGCTCATTATCCATATGTAAGTTTTACCTGTTCTTAAATGAAACAGATTCAGATGGAGTGTTTTAATTTTTAAAAGTATGAGGAATGAGAAATCTGCTTTATATTAGAAAGTCAACAGGAATGGGTTATGGCAACACAATTTAGTTTTTTAACTCCTTCCACATCATATGCCAAAAATCATATATCGAGTTCTCATAAATTACCCAAGCCTGGTAGAGCACTGAGTGCTGGGTATTTGGCCCCCCAGAGCCTGCAGACCACACTGCACAACAGCTTCCACCCCTGGTAGAGCCACCATGTGACTAGAGGAGCTATCAGCCCCGTGTGTGCCCCCGGGGCCTAGGGACCCAAGACCCCCAGCTATAGCCAAACACCTGCAGACGAGATACCTGCAGACTTGACACCTGGTGTTGTTATATCTGAAGGACTCACTTGGAGACTACACTTGTGTGCCCACCCAGCTCCAAGCCCAAGACACCGTACTTAAACAATGCCTTGCGATCCAGCTACAGAAATGTGTTTTTCTCTGCACTGACTATGCCACAAAATCAGAAGAGATGAGTCTTCTACCCAGTTGTGCAGATATCAGTGGAAAATGTCAAGAAGCAAGGAAATATAACATCTCTAAACTCACTCAATACCCTTCCAGTGACAGATCCTAACTAAAATTAAATCTATGAAAAAAAACAAAAAAAGAAACAAAAAGACCAAGATTAAATCTATGAAATGCCCAAAAGAGAGTTGCTCTTAAAGAAACTTGGCAAGATACAGGAAACTACAAGACAGACAATTTAATATCAGGAAGGTAATTTATGATCTGAGTGAAAATTCAGCAGAGACACAGATGTCATAAAAAATAACCAAACAGTTATCTTGGAGCTGAAAAATTCAATGGGTAAAGAAAAACCACAGTTGAGAGACAAACAGCTTCAAAATTTAACTTACAACTAGGCAAATAAGTGATCTGAAAAGTTATTTTTCAAAAGAAGAAATACAAGTGGCCAACAAACATACAAAAATATTCCACAGTATTAATCTCAGAGAAACCAAAATGAGACATCATCATACCCCAGGGTAGGGTGGCTATGACTGAAGACAAAAATGCCAACTGCCGATGAGGATCGCAGAGAAAAGGAGATCCTGTAAACCACTAGTGGGTGTGCCAATTCATTGTTTTGCTGTGTTTTGTTTGTACAGGGACTCAAACTCCGGATCTTGCCCTTGCCAGGCAGGTACTATGCTGCTGACCTATATACCCATCTTTAATCGTTACTTTGAGTGGATTAAGTGACTCCTAGAGAAGTGACTGGATCACAGGGGTGCTGTGATCACCAGCGGGAGAACTCATTTCTCTTCCTCACCAACTGGGCTGTGAGGAGGCCAGACCCAGCTGGAGGATGTGGGTCACTGAGGATGTGCCTTTGGAAGGGTATCTCTTGCTGGGTACTCGTCCCTGTGCTCCCCTTCCTGGTTGGTGTGGGTTGGGCAGGTTTTTTTCTGCTATGCCCCTTTACCATTCCATTTCTGCCATGGAACCATATGGACCTTCTGAAACCATGAGCCAAAAAAACCCTTTCCTCCTTTATAGTTTTCAGTTTTCCCAACAATGGAAAAACTAATGTACTGGGGATGCTATTAGTGCAGCCACTATGAAAAATAATATGGAGACTTCTCAACAAACTAAATAATGATGATGATAATAATAATAATAACAACTATCACATAACCCAGCAATCTAAGTATGCAGCCAAAAAAAATCATTTTGTCACAGAAACATCTGCACTCCCATGTTTATTGAACCACTATTCGTAATAGATATGAAATCAACCTATTGTCTGTCAATGGATGAATAGATAAACTATAATGTCTTATATGCAGTAGAATATTACTCAGTTATAAAAAATGGAATATTGTCTTTTGCAACAATATGGATGAGCCTGAGGACATAACACTGAATTGAACTAACCAAGCACAGAAAGACAAACACTGTATGATCTCATTTACATGTGGAAGTTTAAGAAGTTGATCTGGCACATGCAGCATTTGGGAGGCTGAGGCAGAAGGATCACCAAGCGTTCGAGGTCAGACTGGGCTACACAGTGAGTTCAAGGCCAGCCTGAACTACATAGCGAGACCCTGTCTCAAAAACACAAAAAAAGAGAGTGGTTGGCTCATGGGTACAAAATCACAATTAGATAGGAGATATAAGTTCTAGAGTTCTATAGCACAGCAGGATAACTATAGCTTGTAATATTATATATTTCAAGAAAAAAAGGATCTTATATGTTTCCAATACAAATGAATAATAAATAATTTTTGAGGTAATTCATGTGCTAGTTACCCTGATGTGATCATTACACATTGTACCCATTTCTCAAAATATCACACTGTGCTGTGTGAATCCATGCAATTATGTATCAATTTAAATATTGTGCCTAAAAACAATTATGATGATTTTATTTTTCTTGATAGTTGTCTTAGGAGTAGCCCTAAATAATATAGTTTTTTATTTTTACATTTTACTCAAATGTAGCAAGGTGTGACTGTACAATACTATAATTCCAGCACTCTGGGAGGCTGAAGCAGGCAACTTCGGGACCAGCAGAGGCAATTTAGTGACTTGGTAAGAACCTGTCTCAAAATTTTAAAAAATTGAAAAGGGCTGGGAGGTAGCTCAGTGCAAAGTCCAGGTTCAGTCCTTAATACCGCAAAAAAAAGAAAAAAGCTTCACATAAATGTACACAGTTTTCTTATTGTGGAAAAGCACACATAACATAAAATGTGATATTTGAGCCCATTTCAAGCATGCAATTCTGCCTTTGTGATACAGTGCTGTTATTCAAACTTTATTTTATTTTAATTAATTTTTCAGAAAGGATCTTGCTATGTAGTGCTCGCTAGCCTTGAACTCACTAGGTAGCCCCAGCTGAACTTAATAGTGGTCCTCCCGCCTCGGCCTCCTGAGTGATGGAATTACAAGTATGATTCACCATGCTCAGCTTTCCATTTTATTTTTAAAAACTTCCACAGGTATCCTAGAATTCCAAGTTAGCAGTCACTTTCTTTTAGCACTCTGAAGACATTCCAGTCTTTAGCTTTCACTGCAGCTGTTAGGACCAAAGTTTAAGTTTTATCCCATTTGCAAACCCTCATGATAAAAACAGGGAAGCAAAACAGAAATAAAGATAGTTCTAGTGTGTCTATTACTTGTTTGGTTCCTGTCTTCACTCAGTTTTTTTTCCTGATAATCACATTGTTTTAAGATGATAGTTTTTTTAATCACCTGTTTTTAAGATGATAGTTTTCATCTATACTGATGTAATCAGCATTATATATTTATTTGGTTAGAAAGCACGATCCCAAATCTCTTAAGTCTAACAAAATGAAAAAGAAAAGATCAAAATGCTATTTTTAGTTTTTATTTTATTGATTTTATCAAAAGCTTAAAGCTTCAGATTTAGCTCAAAGCATTAAAAATGTCTACTATTTACCTATGTGACAAGGCCAAGTCTTTGGATTTAAATGATTGGCCATACCAGATGCACTTTCCATCAGACTGTCTTCAGTTTTTGGTATAGTGTGTTAATTTGCATCCTTGTGGCAAGTTGTCTGACTTGATTACGGGACAGATAAGAGTTGATTCCACTTCCTTATACACTGCTTTTTAAAAAATGCAATGTTAGGGCTGAGAGTATAATTCAGTGGTAGAGTGCTTTTCTAGCATGCACACGCCTTGGGTTGAATGCTTGGCACTGTGAAATCAATGGATCAATCAATCACAAATTCAGGGTCCTGAACTTAATACCATCTACATTTTAGTATCAACACTGAATGTGCTATAGTAATTTCTGGCAAGCAATGCTTACTTGTAAATAAAGTGTTCCTAAATTGAAATAGATTTTAAAATACAAGTAAAAGCAATGAAGTCTTCCTGCTGCCCATTTATAACCATTCCATACCTGGAAGTACTTGGGCAACATTTTTAATCAGTTCAAATAAAAGCATTCAAAGTTTCATAAAATCTCTTTACTTTTGCAGTCTGGCTGTTTTTATTAACAAGCTACATTGTGAAACATTTTGGTCCTATTGTTTGGTAATATTCTCATGGGTAACATCAATGAACAAACACTGTCGTATTGTCACTGAGCTTCCCTGCAATATCTATGAGCTAAGAACATCTCCATACTTCTATTGACACACGTCAGCACCTTCAGAGACGGTAAGACAGACAAAAGCACAAAGCCATTGGTGCTTTGATTCAGGAAAGCTTTGCCAACTCCAGTGTTTTGAATTCTCTGTTCATTTCCTCCCACAGGCGACAGGACAGCAGAGCACAGGAAGATTCAGCGTGGACAAAACAAAAGCAAACAAAAAGCCTCTGTGCAGCTGGTGGGTGGCTCATCCTCGTCATCCCAGCTGCTCTGGAGGCTGATGCAGGAGGACTGCAAGTGTGAGGTCAAGCTGGGCAGTTCAGGGAGCCTCTGTTTCGAAATAAAATTAAAAGGGCCGGGCAAGTAGCTAGTTGGGATAGAGCACTTGCCTAGCAAGAACAAAGTTCTGGTTCCATTCCCAGAGCAGGAGACACAAAAACAAGATTCAGGGTGGCAAGGATATATAGATTTTTAAAGTAAAAGGCCACCATGGCCTACTTGGCTATGAAGTACTATCTGCTTGGTGGTGCATGCCTTAATCCTAGGACCTGGGAGGCTGAGGCAAGAGGATTGTTGTCTGAGGCCAGATCCTCTCAAAAACACACTAAATAAATAAGTCAATAAATGCATGTCTGCATAAAGCAATGAATGACACACAGGGTCCTCTGGAATGCTGCTTCTTTAAGAATGTTCGCAGAACCTTCCTAAATTTTGTCCAGTTATAATCAGTCTCTAAGAGTATCAAAGCACGAGGTCGTGAGTTCGATCCCTGGTACCAAAAAAAAAAAAAAAGAGTATCAGGTTAGTAGTGGGTATAAGTGTGTCATAAAGCAAACATGGAAGGTATACAACAGAATTCCTTGGACAAATATTTAATTGTACAAATACTGAAATACACACTTAGGGAAGCAATTCTTCCATGGAATCAAGAGCCACTTATTTTTAAGCATCTGTGGATCCAATGGAGTTTCACAGATTCATTCAACAAATATTGACTGAATGTCTTAGTATGTGCCAGGCACTGTGTGAAAAGTTATGGATGTAAAAACAAATGGCATGCTACTGAGCTTGAGGCGCTCACAGATACAAATACACAAGACCTGAGTAGGCAGTTGCCCCTTGGTATGGGCGGGAGGTTGGTTCTAGGACCCTAGAGCTATCAAAATACACAGATGCTCAAGCCCCCTACATAAAGTGACACAGAATTTCCACGTAACTACATCAATCCTTAAAAGTCATCACTAGATTACTTATCCTATCTAATAAATTGTAAATGCTATGCAAATAGTTGTTAAACGATGCTGTTTAGGCAACAATGGCAAGAAATAAAGCTTGCCTGTGTTCAGTCAGTGAAGAGACAGTTTTTCCTGGAACACAATTTGTTCATGGTGAAAATATCCAATACCCTTTCTTCGATCTTTTAACATGTACAGTATGTAATGCTTTTTATAGTTATAATTTTTTAAAACAGATTTTTTTTTGGTACGGGGAATCAAAAAGTAGATTTTTAATCTGCTGTTGGTTGAATTCATGGATGTAGAATTTATGGATTTAGAAGCTGATTATAGTTGATTTTGCAAGAGACAGTGGTGGACAGTTTTACTGAGAGATGGCCCTTGAGATATGCCTTAAATCACTAATTCCACACCTAAGTCCCTGCTCAGACCGAGTAGGTAAATAAAGTATGGGGTTTGGTCATGGTCAGCTCCCTGACAAATGGAAGACTTTTTAGCACTCCTAAGAGGGGTAGCTGCTACTAAGCCCTGCTGACTTCTGCATTTAGGACCGCAAGGAAAAGAATGTCATTAGAATTCTAATATATCAGGAATAGATGAAAATCCGATTTTTTTTTGCATGAAAATAGTCTGTAACTGACTTTTAAAAAGAAGGAAAAAACTTTTCCGATCAATTCAGATTATAAACTCTACTTTAAAATATAAATCTACATGCCAGGTCTCGTGGTACATGACTGTAGTCCCAGCACTCGGGAGGCTGAGGCAGGAGGATCACTGCAGTTCAAGGCCAGCCTGGGCTACCAAGTGAGCTGAAGGCCAGCCTGAATTGCATAGTAGACCCTGTCTCAAAAAGATAAAACAAACAAACAAACCATATAAATCTACAAAGTGAAGAAGAGAAAAGGATATTCCAGATATATAGAACAAGTATATCCTTTATAGAACTCAAAGTTTTACATAGTACAGAAAACAAACAGGCATGTGCTAATCCTTTCAAAATCATATTAACTTAGGGTTCACTTTCTAAGTCATGGCAAGTTTTCTAAGTAAACTTTTTGTTTAGCTGGAATAAGGAAAAAGGGTTCCTAACCCAAGATTTTCTATAGCAGAAATTACAAAAACCCTCAAATAGAGATACAGATAAAACTTAAAGGCTTTTTAAATTTTTCCCCTTTTCCCTTCTTTCCTTTAGAAAAAAGGGTAAAATGAAAACAAAGCTTTGTTAATAGGGAGGAGAAGATGGGTTGAAGGGTGGTGAAGAGATTTGGAAAAACAGAGAAATCAAATTATTTCATGCACAGATACAAATTCCCTATGATGAATAAATATAATCATTATGTACATCTAAAATGTACCAATAAACCTAAAAAAATTAGCAGCTACATTTAATTTTTTTGTGTTACTCAAAATATGTCAAATTTGAAATATTTTTGTAGGTGAGAAGTATTATCCTATGATTTAAGTAGCACTAATATCCAAAAAGTAAATTTAGTAAACTATATACTATAAATGAGCTAACTAGAAAACTATTTAAAAATTCCATGAGAATTCTGTTCATACAATGTATTTATAAAACTATTTTGATAAAATAACTTCTACGTACCTTTTTTGCTTTGGGACCCTAAAAGTTGGAGGGAAAAAAGAATTGATAAATTTTAAAAAGAATTCAGATATTTTTAACAAAAGTACCGTAATTACATAAGTGTTAAAGTTAGGAGAAGCTGGATACAGGCCTAAAAGAACCCTCTGTACTGTCTTTGCAACTTCTCTGTAAATCCAAAGTAATCCTAAACTTAAAAAAGCTGTTTAAAAAAGAATTGAAACAAAACTATAAGCAAAAAATAAAAATTAAAAACAAACAAACAAAAGCACATACAGAAAAAATCATGGTAAAATTTTACCCCTTGAAGCACCTTTGAAAACAGACTCCATAGTTTCTCATGACAATCAATCAAGGGTCTATATTTAATGAAAATCCCTGTCACTAAATTATATCACCGCCAAAAGTCCTAGTTTAAAAGGTTCCCAAAGAAGCAGCAGCAGTGTTGTACTCCTGTAATCCCAGCATGCAGGAGGCTGAGTCAGTAGGATCACTGCAAACTCAAGGCCAACCTGAGCTGCATAGTAAGTTCAAAGCCAGCCTGAACAACAGAGTGAGACCCTGTCTCAAAGATAAAACAAACCATGACAAACAAAAAGGAAAAATCCCGAAGAATAGTAAGTTATTGACTATTCATTGGCACAAACATCAAACTTGAAAGTGTGGAAATGATCTCACATTACAAAGACATAACCTTTCTGTCAAATAACATTGATAATTTTTATAGTCTGGGAACCAGTCACTTAAAGCAGACAGAGCCATGAAAAAATTTAATAGTATTTTCAGCAACGTGTTTTAAAAGCAGATCTGTGCTAGAAATCCTTTGGAAAGCATAATATATCAATAAAGGTTTATAACTATGAGTACTTTCTACTAGTGCTATTTATAATTGACTGATTAGGCCCATATGCTGGTCAGACTTCTGGAAAGAAATTTATAGTTCATTTGACTATAAGATTGTATATCTTATATACTTAAAGAGCTATACATGGGAAATAATCAGTTCAAACCATAAATTAATCATTATATAACACAAATGCTAACACTGATACATATTAGCAATTACATCTTAAGAAGTGCATATAGTTTACTAATTTACTCAGCAGATATTTATTTATTTATTTATTTATTTATTGTACTGGGGATCAAACTCACAACCACACGCTTGCCAGGCAGGAGCTTAAGCTGCTGAGCTAAATCCCCAGCCCCAGCAGATATTTATTAATGATTGATACATAAGGCCATCTAAGGTGCTGGAGCTATTATAGATGACCAGAGATTGCTCTTACAAGTTTTACAAATGTGATCTATTTTATTTTATTATTTGCTCTCCATCAATAGTTAACATGGCCATCTTGAAATAAATGCTATATAGCACAGAATAGGTAAATAGGATTGCCCTGGTTCTCAAGTAACCGTATTTTAAATATGGGCAAGTTGTCACCTCTCAGCAGTGTTTTAATGTGGAGCATGTTAAAAATAAGCACATCTCTTCCTTTCTGTATATAAGACAGCCATTATGTAGTGAAGTAATTGGCACAGGTATCATCTGGTCAGCTTTCTTAGAAATATATGTTCCTGGATTAAAAGTCAATGCACTCACCTCCCTTCCCACATTGATTGATGGGAGGGGTTGAACTGTGTCCCTTCAAATTTCAAATGCTGAAGTTCTAACTCCTGGCATCTCAGCATTTGACATACTTGGAAATAGGGTCATTGCTGATTTAGTTAAATTAAGATGAGGCCATGCTGGAAAAGAGTGGGTCAGTAACCTTATAAAGAGAGAAAACATGGACATGGGTCCCCAGGGAGGAGGCCATGAGAAGAAAGAAGTTATGCTGCCAAAAACCATGGAACTACTAGAAACTAGAAGAGAGGTCGAATGAAACCTTCCCTAGGGACTTGAGAGGACGCATAGCCCTGTTGGCACCTTGAATTTAGACTTTCAGTCTCTAGAACGTGAGACAATACACTTCTACTGTGGTACTCAGTTACTTGTCAGTCCTAGAAAACCAGTACAATAGAGCTTGAGCTCAGTTCCTGGAATCTGCAGCTGTAATGAGTACTACCTATGTGGAATGCAAGTTCCAGGAGCCATAGTCAGAGAACATTTCTAGAAGGATCTTGGAAAAAGAAACGCAAGTCCACATTCAAAAGGAATAAGTAGGTGCTTATTCTCATAATTTGCCAGTAGTTTTAAACTGGCTTAAGTTTAATTTGCATTCTGCCAGGAATACACACCACTGTTCTCACCACTTGTGGAAAACTCTCATTTATATTTTAAAACAAGCTGAAAAGCACCATTTCCTCTGTGCCCCTCCCACCAATTTAATCATTTCCAACTTTGGGTTACCCCACGTTACATGCTTCAATTGTTACAGTTACAAAAGTGCATTGCAGTCAATTTGTTTAATCTCCCGCAGCGAGACTGTCATATTTATCTTTGTATCTTTGGCTTCCAGCTCCAGCACCAAACACCAAGAATTCATCCATACTTTCCCTTAATACATTAAATAACTGAGTAAGTAATTACAATCTCTACTTCCTCTGATTTTAATCATAAAGCTCTTTTGTCGGAAATCACACTTAAGAAAATGGGGAAGAGATCATCTCAAGCTTCATGTTGGTTTCTCTCCGCGAAGACGTGACAGTCGAGGGCAGAAAAGGAAAATAAGAAGCTTTATCATATTTAATGCAGGCTGAATACTTTGAATCACAAAGCAGTTCCCATTCCTAAAAAAGACCACACAACTTTTTAAAGCAGCAAAGGTTATATCTACTTTTAATTAACTGCCAAAGAGATATAAAACGTTTTCTCCAAGTTGCAGTTTAGTGGGATCATCTGTCATGATCAGAAGTTACTAGCTTGAGACCAGCGTTAAGGTCAGGTGATTTCGGATACCATGTTACCATTCTGGCTACCTCCCATTTGCAGAAACTGAGTTACAAGGTTTTTACCAAACAGATCCCTTCTACAATATGAAGCACTCCTATTAACCCTTCAACACTGGGGAAGCAGAATTAATTCACGCCTCTTCACCAGTCTCTGATCTTCCCCGCTCACCATGAGGAGGCAAAAGCGTGACCTTCCTACTCAGCAAAGTCGGAGCTCTGCTGTGTGGGACAAACGCACCCGGGTTGTCAGGACGACAGGCCCCGCCCACCTACGCCTCGGAGTCCGCACGTAGGCCCGCCCACATCGGCCACGCAGTCGCACTGGGGCTTTTCCTGCCGGCGCCCCGCCCCTCCCAGCTCCGAGGTCGGCGGGAGAGGTGCAGGCGGCCAGAGGCTCCTCCGGCTGCGGCGCGCGGGGACGGGCTTGAGTGTTGTTTTCCGGATCCCGGGGTCTGGAGGCGGTGAAGTATGCTCTGGGAGAGGACTGCTGGGTGTCGGAAGGGGTTTGTGAGCGTCTTCTCTCCCGCTGACAGTCCGCCTGCCTGCCTGTGGTGGGTGAGGGCGCGTCTTGCCGGGAGGGCGCTGGAGAAGGAAGGGGAGAAGGAAGGCGGCCAGGTCGTGCGACGCCCCCCGCTGGGGCCGCCCGGCTCGGGGCTGTCGTAGAGATCGAGAGACAGATCGGCCCCCGAGGCTGTGGCACTTTGAACACTCAGTAGACAGGCTTATGTCTGCTCACGATTAGGTATACACACTTACCGTGCAGAATCCACCATCTGTTCCCTAAACGCGGCCCTCAACAGTAACTGGAAATGTTTTGGAGCACGTCGCGGTCAAAGCATTCCTTACACGGGAAAACTGCTGAGGCCCAGCGAAGCGCACTAAACTTTGGCCAAGGTCACGGCTTAATTGCACAACCTTCACAAATTCAGTCTCCTGCTTACGTGAAGAAACAAGGGCACCTAAGAGCCACCGGAGAGCTAGAACAAATTAAGGCTGCCCTGTTTCCAAAGCCCAGCTGAATTCTCGTAGGTCTTCAGGACCTGTCTACACCCCAGCACGGAGTACATAAAAGTTACTGCCACTGTTTATCATCTTTGAATTCTCCACTCTGTAATGCCATATCCCTTCCAACGTCATTTACAAGGTTTACTCAGTAATAAGCAGTACTGCCCGGACTGGTCGTTATGGGTAAACATAAGGACAAATCTTGAGATGTCAACTATTACTAGACATCTCACCTCCCTCCAAATCTTGGTCGTTAGCTTCATAACTGACTGCCTTACTGTTAATCTCATATAGAATTCTAACCCAGCTTACCATGGTTATTTTAGGTGGAAGTAAGCGTTGGTTTTGAATTAAATTGTCAATGAAACTACTGTTTCATGATACAAAACTTCAGTCAACGGTTACCTAGGATCGCTGGCTATTAGGAAGGCTAATCACTTTAAATTACCCAAATTAACCGTAAAGTGATGAGTCCCCAGGGAAAGGACTGGCGCTGTCATATTATCACTGTCCCTCTTGGGAGGACTTACACCCTTGCGTTCAATTCTAAAATGTTGAATTATGTTCTACCAGTCACTCTGCTGAGATTATACCAGTAAGCTGTGTTGTCCTCTAATACTTCTTGTTGGGGCCTCATAAATTCTAAGAAGGCCTGTTTCCTAGTATCAGTTTACCTTTGGATGAACGTAGTACTTGTTCCTTCTACCAATCTATATCCATCTCTTTTCACCTGGCTAGTATAGTGTGTCTTCTAGGCCTACACCAAGCTATGTGCCAGCCTTTCACAGGAAACTTTCTTGCCATCTGCGTCTCTGATTATTTACCGACCTATGCTGCCAGGTGTGTTGGGATAACTTTCTGTGAACTTTCTAAACTAGTTTGGGCAAATAGTGTTTCTTTTGTTTGAACAAGTCCATTAGAACCCAGTGACAAAGAATGAGGTACTGCCTTTGGGGGGCAGTTTTCTTTTAGCTTTTGTTGTAACCCGAATTTCATGCAAAAGATGAATTAACTTTGGGCACTGCAGCTTCTAGTAAAATGACAATTCTGTGTTAACCCAGGACTGCAGCTGGTTATCTTCAACTTGAGTCACTGGAAAAAGATTAATGGGGGTTGCATCTCCTCACCTGCTCCACATTCCCAAGTTCTCAGAATAATGGGGGCCCTCTACACCTTTACCTGGCTTCCATAATTTCGATGACTTCATGCATGCTAAGCAGCAGCCCAGGTCCCTGCTTGACTTAAATTATTTCCTAAAATCTCAGTAGACCTATTTCTCACAGTGACTAAAATAAATCAAATTGTCTAAGGGTTAACCATGCCATAATAAATCATTTTAATTCACATAAATCAACCTCAGAGAAGGACACAAGTTTACAGTGGCCACACTAGCTATACTTGTATTAGGTAAATTTTTTGTTTTTCATAAAAAAAATTGTATAAAGGCCACCAGTGAGCCAAGTATGGCCCATCCCTGTAATCTCTGCCCTCAGGAAGCTGTGGTAGGAGAATTGTGAGTTCAGGCCAGCCTGGGATACAGAGTGAGACCCTGTCACAAACAAACAAATCCCTTAAAGGTAAACTTCAGCCAGATCCCCCTAAAAGCTTCAAAATTATATACTTGGACTTAGATGAAGCTATGCTCTTTGACAGGCAGTAAGCAACAGTATTATCACTATGTAAATTTAGTTTTTCATTATTTAAAAACCACATGGTTGTTAGCAGTCATTGTATAAAAATAAACACACTGCCATGACTCTACCACAAAACTTTTTTTGAATGAAATACTGTAGTTACTAAGATCCTGGGTTAAACATACCCATCTAATTTACTGCCTTCCAGAATTCCACTAAATCTTCCTAAAGGGATAAAAATAAAATGGAAAAATGGGAAAGGTGATGACAGCAATAAAATTCTAGAAGCTGGAAAACAGATGAATGACTGTGACTCAGCAACCAGGAAAGCCTAGTTTACACTGAATTCTCAAGTGGCACTAGACCAGGGTTCCCTGGAATTGGAAACAGGAAAAGACTAGTAAGTGAAAGCTGTTTGAGAAACATTTCAAGTAACTGTACTCCCCACTCCTACGGAAGCCCAGAGAAGTCAATCTCAAGCATAGCAAGGTATGTGAAAAACAAGCAGGTTTAGGTATACATAATGCTGAGTGTGAAGTCCCCATTATTTCTTTACTTTTTAGTGTTTACTAGGCAAACCTTCAAATTGATAGACTGCTCTGGGAAACTGACTGGCCCAAGAAGAACAATCCAAAATATTGACATCGGTGGTTCCCCAGCAAAAGGCCCATTCAGAACAACCTAAGTCTGTGGTGGCAAACCTATGCCTGGCACGTATGTTATTCTTCTAAGATGTAAGATGTTAATGTATCCGTTTTTTTTTTTTTTTTCTAAACTAAAACCTCGAGTTTAAATGCATGTTGGCACTGTGACAAGTTAAGTGTGGTTTGGGCTTCTGTCTCCTAAAGGGTCGCCATCACTGACCCGAGTGAAGCTGAAACTCTGAGCCTAAACCACATACCCCAAGTGCCCCATCTGTGAAGATTTGAGTTGTCAGCTTTCACAGATACGAACAGACCTTGCATTATGAAACTTGGTAGATGGCGAGCAAATTGCAGAAGTAGCTCATGTGTCTGCCGGGCAGTGTCACAGTTAGGCCGCTGTGTGCTTAGGACAGTGTGATAGTGCAGTAGTACAGTGCTCAATCAGAGCCCAGGAGGACCAGAGGCAAGAGGAAGAGCAGTGGTGACGTGGCGGGGGCTGCTAGGAAGCTCGAAGCAATAACCATGGAAACAAAAGGGAAAATAATGGAGATCGGACTGAGGTGAAAGGATGATAGAGCCTCTTGTTCTCATAACATGAAACAGCAAGAAAAGATCTTCACTTTGCTGGTGTACTGGCAGCAGGTGCCTAGCAATGTTTTTGAAAATTTTACAGTAGATGCTTATTGTTAGGGCTTCCTCCCAGAGGGGCAAACCCCACGTTTTGTACAGCTGCTGACTAGAGGCTGGTTGAGCACCTCCCCATTAATGGTGGCCCTGTGGTTTGGATAGACCTCTTCTGTGCCTATCAGTGTCTCCCAGCACTACTCCTGAAGAGTTTTACCAGCACTTCTATTATTTTTTTAAAGTTTTACTAAGGTGTACTTGATAATGCAATAAAATATCCACTTACTAAAAATGTAACTTGATAAATCTCTATACACCTAGGAAACCATCACTGCAGTCAAAATAATCCATTACCCCCAAAGGTTGCCTCCAATCTTTGATTTACTTTCTTGGCATCCATCCTCACCCCTTCCTTGGGCTGCAGTATTGAATATTTTTAACATCTTTATAGTCTTCAGCAATGGTGAGAGTAGTCTGAGGGATCTAACTTAACTGCTATCATCACTGTTATTTTTAATGTTTTTGCAAGATGATAGATTTTCCAGGAATACATATATCGTGCAGTTGTAAAACAATCAGGTCACATAAATACAAGAGGATACCAAGAGAAATTATAGTAATACGGTTCAGAAATTAAGGAGAAAAGGGAAACTGAGTGTAACACTTGGCAGAGTATGAGAAAATCTCCTAGAAAATTGAGTAAAATGACCCAAAACACGGGGTGGGGGCATGTCTAGAATTTTTCAAAGAACCAAATACAGTAATAGTTGTTTTCCAGGAAGGGAGGGAAAATATGGGGGAAAGGAGCAGGAAACTACGAACAAAATAGTTAAAATTTTCCAATTAAAAATAAATTTCAGGTTGACAGTTTAGCACAGTGAATGAAAATACACATTAACATATTGTAAAATTTTAAAATCTTTAGAGAGCATTATGTAAGTTTCTTGGGAGAGGAAAAAAGTATATCACATGAAAGGATTACGCACTGGGACTGCTTTAAACATTTCTTTTGAGACAGGGTCTTCCTATGTAGTTAAATTTTTTTTTTCTTTTGAGACAGTGTCACTATGTAGTTCAGGCTGACCTTGAACTCATGATGTAGACTAGGCTGGGCTGACCTTGAACTCAGGATGTAGCCCAGACTGGCCTCTAACTCACAGGGATCTGCCTGCCTCAGCCTCCCAAGTGCTGGGATTACAGAGAATGCCAGAACCACACCTGGTTGAACTTAAGCAAAACTGCAGATGAGCAATTGCTTCAAACTGCTGAAAGAAGAAAGCTTTCCAGCTTAGAATTTATACTGTACCAAACCATCAACCAAATATAAGGTGGTCAGTAAGGCGTCTTTAGATAGTCCAAGTCCTGTTTACCTTCCATGTATCATTAGCTACAGAATATGTTGTCTACCAAAAAAACCCCAAATGAGCTTTGGAATATGAAAAATGCAACGTAGGGGAATGGTTGATATCCCAGCAAAGCTCCCGTGCTCCTTGATGTAGTCACCAGCCCAAGCATCAAGCAGTAACGTTCACACTAGTGGCTGTTGTCACTAAGATCACTGCTGCCACTGGACAGTCTTCACCCAGGGACATACCCTGGCAGGCCTGGTCCAGGTCTTGTGAAGACTTGCCTTGACCATGTGGTGATGAACCCAATGCCTGCTTGCTTCTGTGTTTTACCGACAGGACCAACTATGGACACTCATTTTATCATTTTTGCATCATCTGTCTCAAAGCTGATGCTGGGCTTGGTGTATTTTTTATTTTATTTATTTTTTGATGCAGGGTCTCAGTATGTGGCTCAGGCTAGTCTCAAACTTGTTGCCATCCTCCTGCCTCAGTCTCCCAAATGTGCAGTTTATAGGTGTGCTTCACCGTGCCCAGCCTTCGGTGAGCTTGAAGCAGAAAATACAAGATTTTCTTCCTTGTTTAACTATTGGCTAGAAATCACGTGAGTTCTACACTTAATTCCACATGCTTCAGCTGTGGAGGGCTAAAGATTCACTCTTGACGTTGTCAACTAAAGAAGGAATCCATGAATCCTGACGAAGAAATCAAATGAGGACTACTTGGTTTTCATTTAGGAAGACTATTTTCCTACATGCAGAAGTACTGCACCTTTCCTTAAATTCATGCTTGCTGTTCAGATTGTCAAAACCAAATATATTGTTTGGGCCAGTGTTTTTGGGTGGGGAAACGAGAGCAGGAGTAATAAGGAAACCAGTAGTGGTTATCTTGGTAGAGATGGCAAGAAAATTCAGTTGGAGAGGAGTACAAAAGGGCTTCCAGGACTTTAACTATGAATTTCATAGCTTGAATGATGGTTACTCAGATGTATTTTTAAAATTTGCACGTTCATACTTTAATACTATTTTTCTTGTAACAGCTGAGATTACAGGAAAACATATGCACCTACCTCTCAAATCATGAAAGATGAAAATTTTGCCAAAATGTGTAAAGGAGGGGGCAAGTCATGAGAATTATATTTTAGGACTAAACCAAAATAAAAATAGGTTTATTCAGCACAGTGATTTTTTTTAATTGGATGATGCTGTGATTTTTATCTGCATTTTATGATAGTTAACTCTAACCCTAAAAACTGATCTAAAAAGGCTAGTTTTATTTCCTGTAATAACCTTCCAAATAATTTCATCCAAAAGCTGAAAAAGATGGGGCCGAGCAACGGATGAAGGCTTGGTAGGGCAGTAGCCTAGCAAGGGGCACGGAGGCACAAAAGGCGTGCAGGTGTCTGTGGGGGTGCACAGCAGCAGCCCAGCACAAGTGACGGCATGTCTGGGGACGTGAGTGGTGGCACAGGTTGCTGGGATGGGGACAAAGAGGATCCCGAAGGAGGAAGTGGTACAGCGTAAGTTGTGTAAGCCAGAGGAGTAGCTGAGGAGGGAATAGGATGTGCATGGGATGCTGGCAGTGCATTCTGACACTCGGTGGCAGCCCAGAGTACTGAGTGGTGAGTGACAGGAGTTTCGTTACGTAGTTTTAGGAGTTTTCTAGGTTTAGGCTGTAACGGTGCCTTTGAAGAGTCTCCTGTCATTAACAGCAGTAACAAATTACCCATACAGGACCATGATTGATGTCACAGGGTGTTCCTCACAGACACCCTAGTAGTTTGCCCATTTCACCGTCAGTCTGACTGCCTATCTGCTGTGCACTGCCAACCTGCATGAGTCAGCCCTGTGTCTTCTAGCCTTTCTCTGTAAAGTACTCTTGTAGATTTGATCAGGAGTTTTAAATAAACCCAGCCTTGTCTTTAAAGCAGGGTAAAGACATTTCTACTTTTGGTGATAAGGAAACTACAACTCAGTAAGGTTAAGTGAACTGTGTAACACACTATGCAGTTGGGGTTCCAGTCTAGTTCTAGCTCATTCCACTGGCACGAAAGGAGGCACACAATAATCTGTACAATAATCTTTGTCACATATTGGTTCCTTCAGATGACTAGTTACAGTTCATATTTATCTTGTGTACTGTTTCTCTTAAAAGAAGTTAGTTCTGTAAGAACAGGTTATCTTAACCCAGTGTATTTATAGCTTATCCCAATGTCCAAAGCATAAAGGTAATATTTATCAACTCAGTTAATATTTATCAACTGTAAAAAACCAGTTACCATTTTCCCAACATGTCAAAGGCCTTTTTTGATGCTTTATTACAGTGGCATACTTTTTTTTTCTTTTCTGTAGATGTGTTACCTACAAAAGTGGATTAATTTCCATGCTAAATGAAAATGGCCAATTCTTTAAGAGGAGAAGTACTGAACCTCTATAAAAATGTAAGTAATTATGTTGCCAATTTCATAAATGTTGTATGACATGGATTGTTTTGAGATACATAATCTTTCTTTTTTAAGCTGCTGTATCTTGGACGTGACTATCCAAAAGGAGCAGACTATTTTAAAAGGCGTTTGAAGAATGTTTTCCTTAAAAACAAAGATGTGAAGGACCCAGAGAAGATCAAAGAACTTATTGAACGAGGCGAATTTGTAATGAAAGAGCTAGAAGCTTTGTACTTCCTTAGGAAATACAGAGCTATGAAACAACGGTATTATTCAGATATCGACAAAACTAACTGATCATTATTACTGTAGATTGACTGAAAATCAGTGCCAGCTGTCAGTATATACAAGATATTGTGAGATACACCTAACTTACAAATGGCACCATATGTAAAACAAATGAGCTGTTCTGCTGATCTAAAGCAACTTCCCATCTTTGCTGATACTGTGCTTTGCCCACAACTTTGCTCAACTTTTATTACTAAAACAGCTATACTATCAATTGTAAATGAGTATTCAATAATATACTTAATTCATTTTGCTAATGAAGCTACTTAATCAAAATAATTTCTTACGCATTTATTGCTCTTAACATTTGAAGTACTTTTTTCACCCAGTTTGGTACACTGAAGCACGTATTCAAGGTCTGTTACAAAACAGATAGACCTTAGTATTGATTTAAGTGCAATTGTAGAAATAATACGAAGATTATGTCAGACCTTAAAGTAGCCTGCCAATGACTGGCATTACCTAACTTCAGTTATTCCCATTAATTTGCTGCTGGCTTCCAACAGATAAGCAGTTATGTACCAGTTATCGTCTCTCATAAAATGTAATAAATGTTACTTTCCTATCATCCAAGCAGTCTGTGGTACATCTACTTCTAAATGGGTTATCATGGCAATGGACAGAACCCTAACATGATTTTAAGTTTAAATAAACACTTAAACCTTTATATAATATTCTTAGTACCTTTTAAAAATAAAGACTATTTCTAACTTAAGAGCTACTTTTTAAGATTCACTGGTATTCTTACTTTGGTGTCTGTGGATTATAAAGTATTCCGTGTCAGTTGTGGGGCAAATGTTTTAAATTTCCATCAAGAAATACACATTATGGGGACACGGGCACAGCTCAGTGGTGAAGCACTTACCTAATGTATTTAAGGCCTAGGTTCAACCTTCAACACCTTAAGGGGAAAAAAAGATTAAAGAAAACAAATACTGCAATAGTCACCATAACTATTTTTTATTACATTACGATAGGAGTGGTACAGTTCATGACAAAAATATTACAAATTTCGTATCACTTCACAGCACATACTCCTATAAACATTTAAAAGTTAATTTTAATTAAAAGAGTGGTCATTTTTAAATTTAATGTTTGACATGACCAACATTCCTAGGTCAGCGCAACCAAATGATGGAAAACAACTGGATCACACTGCATATGTCCCACAAAAAAAGCACAATGTACAAAATGTGCATGTTTCAGTTTACACTATACAAAAATAGTTAAAATACATTCCAGGTAAACATGTTACATTAAGAAATAGTACTAGTAAGAAATTGGCACTCAAAGGAAAAAATGCAAAAGTATTTTCAACATGAAAACACAAGACAGTGGAATTGGAAACTTTCTGATAAAACATTACATAACCCATTTAGCTCTACTAGGGGGATATGGACCCTCTGCAATTGACATATTTTGCAAATAAACTTTGTTTTTCCTAAATTCATCTAAAATGCCTATTGTCCCAAATAGGCACTTCAGACTATTAAACTAAAACATAAATCTTAATCTAGTTATGACTATTCTTCCAGAACTGAAGTGTTACCTTCAGAAATTTTCATCTGGACAGGATTTTACAACTACCAGTTGTATGCTGTTCAGTTTCTCAATGCAGAACTCATGCTACCCAGTATTAACACAGAAGTTACTAAATATAAGTTCATTTTTAAAGTAACTGGTGGGTTTTTAAAAGAAATTGCTACTTTTTGACAAATTTTTACTATTCCCAAAACATCCCTAAATGTGTATAATATTGTTTGGGGGAAATGGTTAAGAAAAGCAAATCACTAGGATACAAAAGAGATGAGTTTGTGCAAACTAACAACATGCCTCACAAAGCGTGTGTGTGTGTGTGTGTGTGTGGACAAAATTGTGCAATGGTGGCAGAAGAATAATCTATAGAAGTTAGGTTCTAAATTCTTATGCAGTGTGACTCAGTTAGCAGAGCCTAGAATTCCTAATTGAGAATATTCAAATTATGGTATAGATGGCTGCTGTATTCTTCCCACAGACATGTTAACACCTAACACTATGTAAATTTAGCACTGTTTTCAACTTTAACAAGGATTTTAATCTTTAAGGCTGTAGTAATTAGATAACATTTACGTTTATTTCTAGGATTCTCTCCCCTTTTAAAAACTCTACAAAACAACCCATTGTTAAACCATTCAGAATTCACATAATAAAGGATAATTACTGCTACTTTTAAAAAAACTTGCCCAGCTACATAAAAATTTCCAGAGTCCTACATACCCCATTATGCACTGAAGTTCCTGAAATGTGCTCCTTTCTTTCACTGTGTAGAAACTAGAGGTACTGCATAAGTCACAATAACCCTATCTAGACAATGTTCCATAAACCTGTAGTTTAGTAAAGCATTATACAAGGCATACTTGATTTTTACAGAGGTTTTCTTTTCTGTGAATTAGCTCAGTCACCCGAATTATTTGTACCCGAATAAAACTATAACATTTAATTTTAAAAAGTCTGTTTTAATTACTTATATAGAGAGAAAACTAGAATATTACACACTTGGAAATTTTTACTCCTTTAAAACAATGAGTTAAATGGTTAGTAGTTCAACTAAAAAGTTACACTGGAATCACAGCAAGAACAATTACTGTAGAACTGGAAGAAGCTTTAGAGATAAACCCTCTCTGCAAAACTAAATTATATACTGTATCATGTTACCTCTGGGTCACATGCTATATGTATTACTAAGATATGACAGAAAACTGAATACTACTTCAGGACAAGGATTATGTCCCTTTTCTGAGGCTATCAATTCCCCAGTGCCTTGTTTAGTGGCTGGCATGTGATAGGCAGTAAACATATATTTACTGCATAAATGAATTTTGCTGAGAAGGCTTATGAATTAAATTTTAAGGTATTATTCATTGTAAGATTGATTTCAGTTAATAAACTAATGGAATGTATCTCTTGTCACCAGGACTAGTCCTAGATGTAGACTTGAGCATTACCTTTATTACATTCTCCTACTGCAGCAGGCTGTCAATTCATACTAGGTTTGAAAATTCCTACTCAGTCACCAATGGACTAGGTAGTGAAGAGATGATGTGCAAAAGACCAAGATTACACAGTGCGACAGCCACCTGAACATCAGCTGGTAGGCCCAATCCCACTATGGCACTGCCCGGAGGAAGTGAGACACAGGACAATTTTGACACACCCTAATGGACAGCCTTCCTGGAGATTCCATAGCAGCAATATATTACGAGGTTATGGGACTTACAATATTAGAAGAAAATTGCATTGAATTATGGGGCACGTAGAAGGATTGCAAGTAAGACGACATTAATATGGGAGAGAAGTACCAAAAGTAGAGAATGAATATTCAGATATAAGCTTCACCTCTTGCACAATTTTGCCCAAGATTGGCAGTGAAGATGATGATGTAAAGAGGTACAGCAGATTACACTGAGCTTGACCAACAGGTATATCTTTATGTAAACTGATTGTAAACTACGCAGTTGTAAAGTTAGACAGGGCCTTTGAGATGACTTCACAAGAAGTAGATAGTAAATGATTTGCCCAAAATCAAGAGTTTTAAAAGACACACAGGATCTAGTCACCTTCCTCCCAGCCCAGTGATATTTTTACCTCACCATACCACCTCACGTCAAATATTTTAAATTAAGTAACACTTTATGTGTATTGAAAGAATTATTTTTATTATTTTTAAAGCATTAGATGTTCTTAAATATGGATCAGACTTGAAAAGCATTCATGAAATCCTACTGTTAAAATAGCCAAATGTAGAGTTTGAAATTTTGTCAAGTCACTGCTTTTTAAAAAAAAAAGTTTTGTTATCCTCTCACCCCCAAATTACAACTTTTGAGTTCTTATCTAAAAGTAATTTTTAAAAAGTGTTTTTTGTTTTGTTTTGTTGCAAAAAGTGCCATGATCTGTCAGTAAAGATTACCACATAATGAGAATGCATTTTGTCAACCTATCTAAATTTCCTCCTGCTGCCCATTTTGACCAGCCAATTCATGACAATGCCGGATGACCATGGGAATGCAGTCCCTGCTGTGAAACTCCCAGTGACTCTCAAAGGTACCCAGAGAGGCTGGCTGTGCAACACCTAACTAAACCGTAACTGGCTCAAATCATCTTCACTAACACTACCAGAACTGAAACTATTTTCAAAAACTGAGGCTTAAATTTGTGCTAAGCAAGAGCAATCTAACACAGGGAGACTATATTTAATTCCTATAGGATTTTTATGCACATTAAAATTGTTTCAACTATTACCAAATTTTAGTAGCATGTAAATATAATCCCAAAATGATTGGTATAATCCCCATTGCATACTGGATCTGCCTTAGCAGGAAAAGTTAGGAATCTTACAGTAATTTATGTAATGTGGAAAGTCAATGGCCTTTTAAAATTTTCCATACCTTATTTTTTTCTATTTTTCCTTTTTTATAGAAAAAATATAGTATTTTTGGAAGAATGACCATGACCAATAGCAGTGAAAAAGAGAAAACCTTGGTGAACAGTATAACTTTACATTCATGAAGGATGACAAACTATAGGTCATGATGTCTAGAAGATGAGTCAAAGGAAGCCTATAAATTTGTGATCCTTCAATATTTTGGTAAAACTAACGATAGTCTCAACTGAAATTATAATTACTAATTAATCCATTTATGTGACTAGGTAAAACAAAACAGGGATGATTCAAAAACTTCATAAATCTGTTTCACACCAACATTCACAATTGGTAAGAAAAATAGGAAGTAATCAACTTGCATGCACCAAAAATCCCAAGACAGAAATCTCAGGTATTTAGTTTTTTTTTCACAGGCATTGCTAGTTCAAAAACCAAAATGCAGGGAATACTGGCACTTAAGAGGAAAAAAAAGTTTCCACTGTCATTTTAAAATGAGCATTTAAGATAAAAGCTAACAGTTTGCATGAAATAGGAAAAGAATTAGGTAATGCTAAAACAAAAGCTAATAATTTAGTGTAATGTACAAAAATTACCACTTTTACTTAAGTATGCCTTAAGAAAAAAGTACAAATTGTATTTACATAATTATACACTTTGTCTTTGACTTCTTTTTCTTCTTTTTACCATCTTTGCTCATCTTTTCTTTATGTTTTCGAATTTCTCGAACTAACGTATAGAAGGCATCATCAACACCCTGAAATACACAAAACAGTATAAAATGTCAATGTTTATATCTGGTGATTTAAGGTACAGAGATAACCGATTTCTATAAACATTAATATTGACACAGGATAAGGAGATTTTATGCTTTTCTTCAGGCAGGTGAATGAATACATCAGACTTTTAGGATCCTTAAATGGTCTTCACAGGAATTCTGATATTATTAATGAAATTGTCATAATAAATGACGGTAATCAGTGACAATCTTAAAGCAGCTTAACAAATGATTGTGTGTGTGTGTACGTGTGTGTACGCGCACTTATGTATGTACACTTAACTTCCCTAAGTTTCTGGACTTTAGATATAAGCCATGCAACTGTAAACAAACTATTTTAAGAATTTTATAAATCACAATAATATTATCTGAGCTCTCATTTGAAGCAAACAGTATCTGGAACTCCAGCAAACGTTTTTAGTTTTCAAATATGTTGAGAGACTAGTTGTAACCCATACATTATTAAGAAAGTGGTTTAAAGTGATTCTGCCAAAAAAGATTACTTTTTTGAAAAACTGTCAGTACTTCTGACCTTTGAAGAAATGAGCTAAACCATCTGAACAGTGTTATAGTTTACTAATTTGGAAGTGATTCTCTTATTTTGGTTTCTGTTCAGTGTATTATATAAAGTTTTCCATAGAAACACTTGATGTGAAAAAAATTCAACATTGAGTCTTGTGTCTATCTGTGATCACAGCAAGGTGTATAAATTCCAGATCAGGGCTGGGGAATGGAGCTTAGTGGTAGAGTACTGTGTAGTATGTACAAGGCCCTAGGTTCAACCTTAAGCCAAAAAAAAAAAAAATCCAAATTTGTTGTGGCTAAAAATGATTTTAAGTCAAAATAATTTTTAACCTAATAATCCAGTGTGAAAAGTGGGATTCTGAATGGCAGAAGAATAGATTTTAACCCTTGAATACTTAACTGTGTGTGATCAACATAAGTCAATCTTACCATGTCTATTAATAAGTGAATTAAACAAAAGTAAATGCAAAAAACTGAAAAAATATGATCCTCCCATATTTTAAAATCATTTTCACCCTCTAGTAAATACAGAAAGAAAACAATGTTAACCTAATAATGCTTCCAAACCTAGACACTAGAGGGAGCCTTAGAAACAAATACCCAACAAATTAAATTGGATAAATCAAGCCAAGTGTAGAACAATGGATTAGGTTTTTACTCACTGTAATTTACCTCTGTTGAATAATTGTATAAATTTTAAACTGTTGTATAAATTGTATAAATTCTATTTACAGTACATGCAATATGTAAATAGCCTATGCATAAATAAATTGCATTATCTTAAAATGTAAGTGATAGAATTTATCCTTTAATGCATTACTCAGATCTTCAACAACATATTTCAAAATAACAAATTAATTCAGAGCATTTTCTTTTTCAAGTTATTTAACTAACCTCCAAAACTGATACGTAACTCAGAAAAGTATGACCAATATTTTCAAAGAGGTAAAGAGTGGCAATGAGAGACTCACCCAGATTCAAGTAAGCAGTAGCAGGATAAAAGCCAGCATCACTGATCTGAATACCAAGGGATAACTGTTCCCAATTAAATACTCAAAGTGCATTCAGTGATGCTTTCCACTTTCTAAAAATCATGACTGATACAATACCAACATATGCTTTTATTTCTCCCAAAGGACAAGTGACAATTTATTAGTAATGAAAGGCTTACTCACCTATGTATCTCCCTTCATGCTATGCTTAACACATACAGAATGGAAAACTTACAAAAATATAATAAAGGTCATCTATAACTCACACTTGACAGTTGAGATCAGAAATCCTGAGAATAGGATGCAATCTTAAAAGAGGATCTGTAATTCCCTTACCCTTTGTGAGTTAATTCCCTGTAGTCATACACTCTTACACAGCCTATTTCAACTACTTTTATACTGAAGCAAAAATGCCAGTGAAGTAGAGAAATGAAAAGTCATGAAGAGAGAAACAGAAGACTTTCTAAGGTAAAAAATATAAACTTAAGTAACCAAGACGCAGTAAAGCGGGATGCCGTGGCACATGCCAGTAACCCCAGCACTCATGAGGCGGAGCAGGACGATTGCCCTCGAGTTTGAGGCCAACCTGGGCTACACAGTGAGTTCAAAGCCAGCCTGAACTACACAAGGAGACCCTGTCCCAAACATCCCCTCCCCCGCCAAAAAAGAGAGACAATGAAGACAGAATGTGATAACGTGACCCTCCTGTAGGATTCTAATGACTACCTCAAGCTCAGGTTGCACTGAGCTCTGTTAGATGGCTTCAGTGAGCAGGCAAGGTGCTAGCTGACCTGAGCAGTACAGTTTCTTTTTCTTGTGTAGAACAGAACTAATCACTCTCATGTGCATATGAAAAAGCCTAAAAACGAGACCCTCAGGAACTTGTCAGTATAAGCCTATCTTTTTCAGGACTAAGAAAAACCGATTTGTATATACTTATTATCAAAGAAAGCTTTGAAAAATATTTTTAATGAACTGTAAATATTAGGGAAGTACATTTTTTTCTTTATGTAAGTGTCTTTCATGTCCACTAAAACACAAAGATTTAACTCATCTTGTCAAACAACTACTTCCCATTCACACTACGGCCAATTATGAAAACTGCACAAATTAGATATTTCAGAATAGCATGTTTCCATATTTGCTTTGACTAAAGTATAAAACATTTTTGAATATTTGAAAGTTTATTTTCAAAATCTTGTAATAAACAACAGAAAATAAATCGGTTATGATATTATTTCAGAAAGTTTTAACTTTTCGAGTTGTATTTTAATGTTTTACGACGTCTAAAATTAAGGCGCTCCTTATACAGTGATACTCAAAAAGTTGTAAGAGTTTATAAATCTCAGTTGAAAATGTCAATAATGTCAGTAATGTTTTATTCTGAGGTTAGTATATTAGTTTACCACATAATGGCTTTTTGGACTGAGTTTACTACTCAGATGTGTATTTTAAACTTTTGTAGGAGAAATAATTTGATATTTGAAATATGTAAACAATTGTTAGCTTAGTACAATAATGATATTCTAGCAGCTTTGAAAATTTCATGTCCTTAAAGAACATATTACATACAACAGGCATATTACAAACAATAGGCAGCAAAAATCTAAGCTTTGGCATGAATTTTATGTCTGTCATCTCCTGAATAAGGTTTTTTTCTGAACAAGACAGAAGTTAGAAAGACTGTTCAATAAATGTTTCCTGGGCAGCCACTAAGTGTAGGAACCTTACTATGCGATGGACATGCAAAGATTAAAAATGTATGGCTCCCTAGTTGCTACTGCCTAATACAGGAGTAAAACAAAGAGTTATTTCAGTGTAACAAGGGCAGCATGTAACAGTTAAAAACACAGTATGCTGGAGTACCCAGGAGGCCCACCAGGCCCAAAGGGTCACAAGAGATTCTGAGAGAATACCACACGGAGGAATCATGGAGCGTGCCAGCTACGTAACACAACTAAGGATAAGAATACTGGTATTCCAGACAAAACCCAAAATTCAAGCACGATGAGTTTTATAGACATAAGGCCAAAAAAGGCTGGCAAGATCTACAGGTGAAAGAATCCCATTTCTTTTCATCCCCTCTGCTTGCACAGATGGCAGCAACAGGTAAACAGGAGGTTAAAACAGTCCCAGCAATAAATCAGAGGCCCGAACAAATGATGATGATAAAAAACATAGTAACACCACAGGAATTTATGCCTAACTGGTGTGAAAAACAGAGGCAAGAGTCAACTGAAAACTCCTAGGTTTCTCATAAGTAAAACGCGCTCCAGATGCCACTGAGTTAGAAAATCCAGTTAGAATCCTCACAGCTTGTGCAGTGTTTAAAAAGGAAAAATACAGAGTAAAAGGGGCCCTTCCCCATATGCTGGGCCATTCAACCTTCCTGTTCTACACCATTTCCTGTATTTTTCTTCCTAAGAAAAAAATAAAAAAGTTGATTATTTCAAAACCTGAATCTGATTTTCCTTAAAAATAAAGTTATCAGTTCCCAAATGGTTAGCTAATTTAAAACTGAATCATTAAGAGATTATGCAGAACACAGATTGTACATTACAGCTATCAAAATGGTCTCAAATATAATACTCATTACATTCAAAGTAAATGTATTAGTTATGGAAGTAAACTACAAGATTCTTATCTTAATTCTTCAAATTATAATACCACACCTGAATCGTTCCATGTGATTGCTACTTTGTTACCTCTGAAAGAGATCTGCTTTCTGTCAAAATTAGTATGCCAAACTTACCAGATTACATTATAATGCATTTTTTAATTTTCACACAGCCAGGAGTCTTTTCTTCTTTGCTGATTTTTTTCAATCTGTATTGTCGAATCTCTCTCACCAATGTATAAAAAGCATCCTCCACTCTCTGCATTGTAAAACACAACTTCTTTAAAGTCTGTTTCACTGGTAAGAATAATGTATTGGGACAGCCATGTGCAAGAAGTTTGTAACTGAGTTTCTTGAATTTTTTTTTAAACAGACATTGTTTGAATACAATTGACGATGCATTTTTAAAATATAGGCTAGAACCTGGTTTGCTCTTACAAGTTTTGTTTTCTAATGGAATTAGAGTTTTATTAAAAATTGAATTTAGAGTTGGGGAGATTATCAAAAACCTATGTTTATCGATTTAAGACAGTCATTTTAGTTTGCCTGTCAAAAAGTTAATGCCTAAACTGAAGCTGGGTTTAAATTATTTACTTACAGTGGGAAGTGAGGAAAACAGTGGTGCAATAGGAATATACAGTCTTTGTTAAAATAGAAAAGGTATCTTGCAGTAACTAACAGTGAGTCAAGAGACGAAAATGTCAAAGTTGTACATCAGTTATAATACTCTATAGCCAATTTTCTAATCCCACAACTAGAATTGGGACAGCTCTTTGTGGATGGATAACTACATTATTTAAATATTAAATGAGGGCCATTTACCAAAATACTAAAATGGCACAAACTGCTTAAAATATGCACACAAAATGGGAGCAGTGCATTTTATATTTTTTTCTGCAAATTAAAAAAAAACCCAAAAAGCAAAAAAAATAGACACTGCAACAGTGTTCAAACATAGGTTTATGACCTCTCTTCTAATTTACATAGTCTGTGTCGGTTTATTCAGGTAGGGCTATGATAAAAAAAAAGCTGTAACAAGCCCATTCATATAAGCCCACCCTGGAGATAGAGTTGTTACTTTTTCTAGCCCAGAAAATCAGGCAGCAGCCTAAGGGGACAACCCTAAGCACTTGGCACACCATATTGCTAGTCCAAGCAGAAAAACACAGCACCAAAGTCGAGGTTTCCATTTAAAAGAGAAATGCATATTCCTATTAATCTTCAGGCACTGCGAATTAGCTTTAAAGATGTGATATTTGTGTTCACTCTTCTAAAAGATGTGAACACTTAGGAAAGCTGGCATATTTTACTACATATTTAATTTTAAGCTTATTGTGTTGTTTCATTTTAAGACTGAATTGAATTACCTGGGGCATCGGCATATTTTAACATTCTGTAATGGGTAACATCAGTGTTTCTACTGAACTGACTGTAACAAAATGGACCCAGCACATACAAAGCTAAGGTATATATAAAAAGTATGATTTGCAGTTTTGAATTTAATGAAGCACAAAATCAGCCACTGGATATTAAGGGCAGTAAGCCAATAATGGGCTTAATTTTTATATGCTGAAGTTATTTGTATATCTACTGTCAACTACAGTTAAGACACTTGAATTCTTTGGGGTATATTTTTATATATCTCAAGAGTACTTAAGAAATGCTTCAGCAAAGTTCAATAATTTATCCTTAAAAGTTTTCTTAACATTAAGTTTCAGTTAAGAAACAGGCATCTAAATATGATTATATACTAAAATGTATATTTCAAGCTTTCAACATACCATCCAGGTATGTATTTCTATTTAACAATCCCCATGATACAAATCTTAAAACTCAAGAAAATTTTATCTTATTTTCAATGGAATCAATTTAATTAACTATCTAGCTAAGCCAAACAGAAATACAAATTTCCAAATTCTTTTTTTTTTTTAAGCATTAAATGTGCTGCCACTTTACACCTGCATTTGTACTGGTTTAGAAAAGCTTTTAATACTTTACATGTATCATTAATCCTCAAAAAGGTTTATTTTTATTCATTTGTTCTTGAAAAATTACACATTAGAAATTTTCATTAAGTAAAATAAGTAAGACATTAAGATGACTCTCATAAAGCATGTAAAAAATGTAAAATTCGTCACTTGATAGTTTTACAAATGATTTTTTTCAATTTGAAAATCAATGTGAGTTAAAAAGTATGTATTTGTATATCTCTACATAGAGATATTTATACACAAACCAGGTAAAAGCTCATATTTCCTTAAAATTTTTAAGAATGTAAACTTTATTCCTGTTTAAAAAAAAATACAAGGTCACTGTAGAATTACTAAAACAGGCTACAAGGAGGATAATAGGCTATTGGTTTTCTACTAATTTAGCAGAAGCAAATTTTGATTGTAACTTATTTCTAAAATCAGTTTGAATGTATTTGCTTCCTCAGTGTAAGCATTACCATCACCAATATCAGAGTGTATGATTTTTGTTTCCAGCAATGCAGAGAGAGTATTGGAAGCCAGTAATTAAGAAGAGATTATTAACCACCACCAAAAATTTAGTGTTAGGACCTCACTGGCTAAGAGAACACTGAAAAACTGTTTTTCCAGAATGACTTTTTCCATTTCTTATTTTTTCTGATAAGAAATTTAATTAGATTTAATAAATCTGTTACTTGTCAGTTTTCAGATTTGAACTAGTTATTTCTTTATAATATTTCTGAAAGTCAGACTGCCATCTGGAGAATGAGGAGGCCGAGCCACAAGGGTTGTAAGTTTGAGCCTAGTCTGGGCAACTGAGTGAGACCCTGACATAAATGAAAGATTAAAGGGCTGAGATTAAAGTAGTTTGGGGCTAAGGCCTTGGACTTAAGCCAACCCCCAAGGGAAGGGAGGGTAGCGCAGGGCAGGGAGGAGGGAGGGGAGAGGGCCGAAGGCACTACAACACAAACACATTGTTATTTATCTCTGCCTTCCGGCTGCTACTGGGTATTTTTGAAAACTAGCATACAACGCAGTGTAACTATGAAAAGACTCATTTCATATTCCAAAATTTGAAGACAATTTTTAAAGATAATGTATAGCTGAAACATATTCAGTACTCACTGTGACCAGTTGCTAATAAGCTCTTAACTGGTACTCAGTGATTTATCCATGAAAATACAGCTTATTACTCTATATACTCACTTTCAAGTGTCACTTATTAAACTCTAAGAAAAAATGATATTTATGCATGAATAACTGTATACACGCAAATTATTAATTTTTCAAGTCAAGAGATTTCACAACATTTTCAACTTAAATATTATAAAACAGACTTGTAAGGGTAAACAGCCCTTCATAATGCAAAAAATACTATTAACAAATAGTATTACTCTATATCCTAATGCCTATGCTTTCACTGAGATTTGATTTTATCAAGTATTTGTTCTGCTGAATCTACAAAAATTCCTGTAAAAATTTTTCAAGTAAATAACACATCAAATTAATTATATAAAGACAAGAATATCAGCTTTTTTGGAGAAGAGAATGGAAGAACAAGATGTATTCTACAAAGCAACTTTGTATCCCTTACAGTCTCATGAATCTTGCCAAATTATAGCCCATTTCAGGTAGTACAGAAGTATAACATTAACACTACTTGGGAGGGTAGGCATGGTATACAGTAAGCTTTTAGAGACTGTCTTATTTCTTTTTAACTCATAAAAAGCCAAAGTTCAAAACACTGATACACAAAATCAAAAGACAGATATGGCACATGAGACTTTCTGTTTTGCTTTAACCTTTTTTTTTTTTTTTCTACTAGGAATTGAACTCAGGACCTAGTGCTTGCCAGGCAGGTGCTACACCACTGGGCTATATCCTCAGCTGTTTTGCTTTAACTTTATGTTAAACTTTCTTTAGTGGAAGTCTATCAGTCAGTTTTATGTATGTAGAAATTAACAATAAAAGCAGGAAATTAATCACTCAACACTATTAAATTTGGAAAAATAATTTTTCTTTTGGTATCAGAGATTGAATTCCCGACCTCGCACTTGCCAAGAATGGGCTTACATCACTGAGCTAAATCGCCAGCCCCGGAAAACTAATTTTTACATTATGTTTAACCTGAAACCACCAGAATGCAAAAAAGCTCAATCAGGAGTATCAGATACTCAGAAGTCTGCTTCTGTCATCTACTTTACTGAACCCTCCCCACTTTTAAGATTTTAGCTGACTGGAAACTCAAAGCTATTCCCAATAGTGTAAATGTTTCAGTTTTAACAATTTCTGCCAACACTGCTACACACTACCCAAAGAGACCAGGACAATCCATCACTTACTGTCCAGATAAATGTGAAGTAGCAGTCCTTATACATTATGAACTCAGGGACCACACATAGCGTACTAGTGTAAAACAACTCCTATAAAGACTAAAACACTCTAAAGAATATAAAGTGCATTATATTCTGCACAGGTAATAGGTATTCTGAAATTACAAAGCAATTAATTTGGTAAATATATATAACTGCAATACCATAAAAAGTACTAGAGTAACATTTCCAGTTCCCGTTCATAAAATATATAATTTTAACTTTAAAATTACAGTACTAGAGTTCATGTGTAAAATTTTAGTTGCAAGTCTGGCCTAACTTCCAGTTTCTAATCAAATGAAATTATCCAGAAAACCAGGAATTAGCATAATACAATCCATAGGCCAAATACAGCCATCACCTCTTTTATACTACACACAAGCAAAAAAAAAAAAAAAAAAAAAAAAGATTTTGTAATTTAAAGTTATTTAAAAAAAAAAAAAGAGCAACATATAGCATCTTTGGCCCTAAAGTCCCAAATATTTAGTATCTGACCCTTTACTGAAAAAGCTTGCCAGTCCTTAACTTGAAAGAACTTCTAAATGAGTGTTCTGCTGGTTCTGCTGTGAATATAATTCTTTTTCAGTATTTATATTCTAGGCTCACGAACGAAACCAAAAATTAAGGCACAAAGTCATTTGCTGATAAAATATCATATGTTCATATTTTATTCGAATGACAAACCAAATAGTAGACGGAGTAATAAAGTACTCTGAAAAAGGTAGGGATTCAAATCTTCACAAAAACTGGAGATGTAAAATTTACTAAACTAAATGTACTAAATTACTAAATTGAGTAAATTTACTAAATTATGGTACATATTATGTACTCTAAAACTATTTGGAGTAGCTCTTTAAAGTCTTCCAAAAGCATGTAAATAGCAAATTAATTTCAAGTATAAAAGAATAATAACTTTCCAAAAGCAAATCAACAAGTCCATTTGATAAACAAATCAAAGAACAAATTAAATACCTTAAATTATACAGTTTACCAGCATACACTACATAAAGATAGAAGTAAAACAAGGTAAACTGGGCGTGGTAGTGCATGCCTGTAATTCCAACATCAGAGGTGGAGGCAGGGGGATCTCTGGGAATTCAAGGCCAGCCTACGCCACAAACTGAGTTCAAGGCCAGCCTGAACTGCATGAGACCCTGTCTCAAAAAGACAGGAAGAAAACAAAGGGTATAAACACAAGAATGATGGACCACTGTGTTAAGTTCTTTGGTATTAAATCTCTCTACATACTGATTAAGATGATCCACATAAATTTATAAAAGCAAATTTAGGTTAATCTACATCTATATCACATACCATCAAAAAGAAATCTAAATTCAAAAAACCAAGGCCACAAATCAGTATAAAACCTAAAAATCTAAGGAAGCCTGGCAATTTTCTGGTCGATTATGAATGCTGTGGAACATTAAAGCATTAATGTTAAACACCAAGAATAAATCAGTATTTGTGAGGCAGCAGTCACACAGAGAAAGGAGACAAAGCTGTATCTCACACTCATCAGGTGAGAAGCAGAGAGCCACACTGTGGGATCCAGATGACTCCTGCCTCTACTGCCTTCCTATGCAGTGACCCATGTACCAACATCAGCTCCACTGGAAGCTTACTGGAAATGCAGAATTCACAGGACTCAGTGGAACCCCACTGAGTCAGAAGCTGGATTTTAATCAGCCCAGCTGATTGCCATGCATGCTAAACTACGAAAAAGCACTTCTCTTGCAGTCTTTTATGTTAGGAAGTCTCATGGTTTTTCACGCAACTTTGTAAACGTGTTCAATAAAATTCTTCAAATTTTTGCATTTGAAGGTTTTTTTTTGGTCTTATTGAGACAGGACCTCGCTATGCAGTTTGGGTTGCCTTTGAACTAACTTTGTAGCCCAAGCTGGTCTCAAACTTGCAACAATCCTCCTGCCTCAGCCTCCTGAGTGCTGGGATTACAAGCGTGCGCCACTATGCCCGGCATATTTGAACATCTTAATAAGACAATCTTAGGAGGAAACGTGTTACAATCGTGTTTTCTTAATACCTGCTCTCCTGAGGAAAACTGAGGGGACTGGTCAGATGAGTAAAAAGAAAAGAATAACCAAACCTCTTCCCACTCTATGGAATCTGGGAATGGATTTGAATCACTGTAAAGTGATACAGACTGTCCTCCTTTAACATAAAGCAGATGGAGGCAAAACTGCCATAGACAATATACTGACCTGATGGCCGAACTAATCCCACCAGAGAATTCACTGTGTTTTTTCTCTGTGTACCAAATCTGTACAACCAGCAAAAGGTACATATGATGTCCTGCTCGGAACATAAGATATATATCCCAGCTGAACAATTTTAGCTTAACAAGTTTTATAGAATCATTTGGTTCCTAGGTATCTACAGTAACTAGAAAAAGCCCAAACAAATATAAGTTGATCAATTACAATGTAAGCTGTATTCCATCATGTCTTTGTATATTCATTTCTGGAATTTTTTTCCTGTATGTTAAACTTACTTTATACAAAAATAGGATACTATTTTAAATAATATCAACTGAAATTATTTTACCTAGAGAAAAAGTAATTTTTTAAATGAAGATGATTTTTGAAACAAAATTCAGTTTTAACCTGGAGGTTTTTTGTCAGAACAATGAACTAAATGAATAACTGAAAATCTGTATATACTTTCTATATATTCCCTTACTTTAATGAAAACTTACTTCAAAAATAAATATATCCTCAAAAAAATTCTGCCATGACAAAATTCACCAAATACAAAATTTACTTTAGAAGCAAAGCATAATTCTGTGAAAAGTGCTTCCAAAATAGGAGACTCAAAATTTGTTCCCATTCTTTGTCTTTATGTATATAACCTTAATTATCAGATGATTTCAAAATTAAAGAAAATTTTTCAGTCAAAAGTTATCACGGTCACCGGATTAAGCACTGCTCTCTCAAGAATAGAAACCATTTAACACTGTTTCATTTCCTACTTTCATATAATAGAGAGAAATACGATAAATTACAGTAAGTGATTTAACGTATAGTAACAGTATGCTAACAGCTGTGTATGTTTATTAATGTTGCCTTCCTGTCTCTAAAATGGTATTAGAATATGAATTATGATTAATGATTAAAATCATGATGTATTTTGTCAGAAATGGATTTGTATTTATTTCAGATTTACTTACCTGTCTTGTCTTTGCTGATGTTTCAATAAAAGGAATTCCATAACTTCTTGCTAAGTCCTGAGCTTGTTTTGTGTCTACTGTTCTAGAAGGCAAATCACATTTATTTCCTACTAGGACCATAGGTACATCTTCAGAGTCTTTAACTCTTTTAATTTGTTCTCTGAGAAAAAAAAAAGTTATAGTAGAGGCATTAGTAACTCCAAAAATCCTTCAAAAACTGTCAGAAGTCATCACTTTTGCCTTATAAAATTTTGCCTCTTGCCACAACTTTTGCCTTATGAACATTTTTTTATGTAGTTCTTAATTTCTACCTTATCAAATTTCCTTGCTGGTTATTTTCTTTGGTTATTATCTAGTTACCTGTAAAAGCACAGTAAAACTACAATCTAATAGGTTCATATGCATGTATATCATGATTAGACAGAAATACTATGCCTAATTTAAAACTGTATGCAATTATGTTTACCAAAATGGGAAGTACAGTGTTAATGTAACTTTTGCATTTCAGTAGTCACTCTTACCCGTGAGGTACACATTGCTAGACAGCCAGTGCTTCACACAGCAGATAGTACTGAACTCTTAACTGTTGTTTCCTACACGTATACACTAATAATAAAGTTTAATACGTTAAGTATTAGACACAATTAACAGATTAACTAATAAAACAACTATAGCAACTTATTGCAATAAAGGCTACTTAGCTTATTAGTTGCCTATTTCTGGAATTTTTTCCACTTAATATTTTCAGGCTACAGTTGAGCCTAGAGGAAACTACGGATAAGGGAACTACTGTCCTTTCCCAAAAAAGAAAGTGATAATTGGAAAGACTCTGACTTCTCTATGAGGAGTGTGAAAACATTACACTGTTCACTATGTTAAAAGCTACCTATTTGTTGCAAAGTTCCAATATAAGATGTGCATAAGAACAGAGAAAGCTCTGGAGTCAAACAGGCCTAGGTTTCAATCTCAGCACCACTACTCCCACTTGGCTGCTCTAATTCTCAGGAACCTCACTTGTAAAGTGAGAATGTTACCTACCTCACAAGTTCTTTTAAAATTTAAATTAGATAATATATGTGTGGCAATTAGGAAACGCTTAATAAATGAAAGCTAAATTACTTCTCAATGTCAATTTATTATATTCAACTTGAACCCACCTATAATGGTGAATATCTTCAAAAGATTTAGTATTATTTATGGCAAATACACAAAGAAAACCCTCCCCAGTCCTCATGTACTGGTCCCTCATTGCACTGTACTCCTCTTGACCTGCTGTGTCGAGAATATCCAAGAGACAGGTTTCTCCATCAATTACTACTTGTTTCCTGTAGGAATCCTGAGAAGGGAGAAACACAGTCTGGATTATTATAGTGCACCTTTTAAAAAGGTGTTACATACAACAACAAAAAGACAACTCCACTCAAAATGCGCAAAGGACTTCTTCGCAGGTGGACAAATGGCCCACAAACACATGAAAAGATGGGTAACATCCTCAGCCATTAGGGCAATGCAAATCAAAACTGTGAGACACTATCTAGCACCTGTTAGATGGCCATTATTCACAACATACAATGGTGCAGCTATAGTAGAGAACACTTGGCAGTTCCTTGCAGAGTTAATGGTAGCATTACAGTGTTATTCAGCAATTCCATTCGAAGGTGTATCACTGGAAATGAAAGCAGGATTTGAGGTGTTTGTACACCAATGTCTATAGTAGTATCTACTATAGTCTATTAACAGATGGATGGTTATACAACATTGCAATGGTTGCACAACATTTTGAACGTACTTGATACCACCAAATTGTACACTTAAAATGGCTATAGTATATTTTGCATTATTCATCTCTTCCTAAAAAAGTGATTTTTAAGAAGTGTCACATGAAGAAGCAACAACACAAATGTTTGTTAGTAACAACAAAAAAATTTGCCTGTAAGAAATTATTACCTAAACAGAATAGTTCTATAATTTGCTTATTCAAGATAAATTTGTAAATCGGTTTACAAATAATTTTCACAAATCTACTTTATTTATAGTCAAAAGAATATACACTAGGAGCCAGGGATACAGCTCAGTGGTGTAGCGCCTGCCTGGCAAGGGTAAGGTTCTGAGTTCAATACCCCCCACACACAAATATATATATACCAGAATAGTCAATTAAATGGGATTCTAATGTCCCTGGCCACTTGTGAAAAGCCTAGAAACAGTATCTAACCACTGAAAGGACACTATAAAGCACATAACTTCTTCATCTGCAAACTCAGAGCCTTCTATTAAAAAGATGGAAGTGGAAATGGGCAAAGGAGAGACAGAAGCAGGGAAAGAGGCTGAGAGGGAGGGATAAAGGGAGAGAAGGCTATGGAGATTTCTAAGACTATTCAACTGTAAGAATGAGTAGAAGACTGAGGGTGTTGCTCAGTGGTGGAGTGCTTTCCTAGCATGCCAGAGGCACTGAGTTTAATAGCTGACACACATCTCTGTCTCACACACACACCCCAAATATGCAGCTTTAACAGAACCTTGAAATAAGAATCCAATTTTCCTGACCTTTGAATAATACATAAATTTTACATACTCTGTCAAAACAGGCCTCAAAAAACAAGGAAAGGGGATGGTATCATATGAAGTTATGGAACAAGAAGCAGAGCTGACAATAGGTATAAAGTATACTTCCACAGATGGGCTGTAGTACTAGTCTTTAGTTTACAAATTACTGTATCAACCATTCTGTCACTTGAGAGAAGAGGTCATCACAAGTCCTGATTTTAGTAAAGTCTTTCAAAAATGTTTACAGTACAAGGAGAACACTAACATACATATATAGTATGACCCCAACTACAGGAGTGTACATAGTTATATAAATGTATCTACAGACATATTTAAAAACTGGTGGTATAGACAACAAGACTTTAAAAGGCTGTCTTTAATGGTGATGACTAAAGGAGACCTATCTCTTGCTTCTCTCACGGTACCATTACAAGATGCTGCAATCAATTTATTTCTTTAGATTTCAGTTAAAATTTTTTGGAGTTAGAGACTGAACCTAGAGACTTGTGTATGCTATACTCTTACCACTCACCACACCCTCCAGCTCCTTTAGCTTTAAGAAGGAAGAAAGACTACTACATTAGACTATCTTGCTTATCTATTGAAATATACTTACTGTATTTTTCTAAATTATTTAATAAAAATCAATTAGCTCAGCAGTTAGGAAAAAAAGGATGGATACTTTCTAATGAAGCTTAAAGATTTGAATATTTGGTTGAAAATGTTAACCTATTCACTTGATTAACTACTTGAAAGAATTTCTGTAGGTTATAAACTGAAAACCTGAGTTTTGTTTTGTTTTTCTAAATGCTCAACTTGTGTGTGTGTGTGTGTGTGTGTGTGTGTGTGTGTGTGGAGTGCTGGGGCTGAATGCCCGGAGCCTCCTGCATACTAAGCAAGTGCTCTACACCTCCACTTCAAAACCAGTATTTTGAAGAATAATGAAAAAGCAGGAATTAAAGGCAAAGTATAGTGTTTTACAGTCGATTTGTTACCCAGGTGTGGCTCAAATCATGTTAGTGACCAAAACTTTTATTTCACCTACTGTTCCGTTCACATTTTTTATGTATCAATAGGAACTAAAGTTAAAGTTACTTCCTCAGTCCTCAAATCTCAAACTATCCACAACAGTAAAGTTCACTGTAGTTTAAGGGCTGGCCTTGAATTCACAGTGATGCCTCAGTCTCCCGAGTGCTGGGATGACAGGTATGCATCGCCATGCCCAGCTTGCTTCGTTATTTTAAAACATAATTCACAGTCTATTCCTAATGCTAGTGATTAGAAGTCACAGGTTTAGGATAAAATTCAGTTTCTAAAGTTAATCTTAACTAGAACTCTTATCCTTGGAAGCATAGTCAATCACTGAGCTATTTTGAAAAAGCAAAATAATTTGGTAAAAATTAAAGAACAAAACTGCTAAGTGACAAAGCATAATTACAAAAGAGCTGACTGGTTTTTATTTTTTAAAAGATTTTGTTTTGTTTTGTTTTGTTTTGTTTTGTTTTTGGTACCAGGAATTGAACTTAGGACCTTGTGTTTGCCAGGCAGATGCTGTGCTGCTAAGCTATAACCCTATAAGCCTCCCTGGCCTCAGCAAGTTTGAAGAGAGCAGAAAGTAAGCAGATTTTGTTCTAACATCAAGTTAGTTCTAAGAAGAAAAAAAAAGTGCACACTACACTATCAAGAGTGAGCTGTAGGGCTGAGGATTTAGCTCAGCCACATAAGCACCTGCCTTGCAAGTGCAAGGTCATGAGTTCGATCCCTGGTACCGATAAAAAAAAAAAAAAAAAAAGAGTGAGCTGTAGATGAAATTTAAAATTTCCAGTAATACAAATAAGTAGGCACAATTCTCTTGAAAAATAATTACAGAATTTATCTAGAATACAATTAACAAAACAATGCCACTTATGGTAAATAAGGAAATGTTTATTTTAAAAACAATAATTATAAGAGATAGAACAGCACCCTAAAATGTCTTACCAAGAAAAATTACATAGGCACCTAATACATACCACCTTATACTATTTATTGATTCCCAAAACACACTCTAAACCCAAGCACCCACCACTATTCGCTTGCTCCCTTAACTGTCACCCTACTTACTGTCCTCCTCGTGCAGTGGTAGTGAGCCGTGGGCTGCGCTAGAAGGTTGGCCTCACGCCCTAGTCCATTACTATTCTGTCTCAAACACTGCTGCAGCGATTGCTTCCTACAGGTATTCCTGTATTTCCACAGAGCAGCAAGTGAATGTTTGTAAGTAAACCCTGAGCTTTGAAGGTGATCTACACCTGTCTGCTGAATAAATGAATGAATCCGTTCAAAGTAAATAGTACATGCACACACACACAAATTTCTATTAAAATTCTAACAGTGGATATAAACAATTCATCAGGTTTTTCGACTTATCAAACCCTTCTAAACATCTTACACTAAAAATAATGAATATTTTAAATGAATTCTACATAACTAATGTTCCTGTTTCAATGTATGCATGTCTAAGGGCAAAGTTTCAAACCTCTCAACAATGTTTAAAAAATTTTTCTAAAAGAAATCTTTTTTTTTTTTAATTTAAAATAGAATAAAACAAAAGGGGGCAGTGCAGAGCAGATCAGAAGAGGACAACATAGGCAACACAGTACTTTACATTAAGTCAACTGGACATCAACAGTAGCTAACACCATATCTCTTACTCTGCTATAGTTGAGCATAGTTTCAAATACAATAATATCAAACATAACACAATAGTATAAAGCCATGCATATAGTGAAAGAATTCCAGGGCTTTCTGAACCGAATAACAGAAAATGATCAATGG
>PVJX010013978.1:0-46053 GCA_004027295.1 Dolichotis patagonum
CCGGAGTCACTCCTTTTAGGAGCGCAGACTCAGCCTGATTGCCGCCGCCGCTGCCGCTGCCGCCACTGTCACTGCGCGCCCCCCCCCGGCCCGCGATCTCCGGCTTCGTACCGGCTCCCCACCGCGCCTCCTCCACTCCGCGCTCCGCCGGCCGCGCAGCTGTATTTATAGAGCCGCGCGCCCCGGGGGCGGGGCCAGCGCGCCGGCCGGGTCCCCGCGCGAGCCGAGCCAGCAGAGCGCAGCGGGGCTGGGCGCGCGGGCGAGTGCGCGGAGGGAGGCGGCGCGGGCGGGGGCTCCGGGCGGTGCTGGGAGGCGGGGAGCCGGGCCACCCGAGTGCAGGGATGGGCGGGGGTCGGGAGTGGCCAGCCAATCAGGAGGGCAATGCCACCTCAGGGAATGACGCTCAGGCCAATGGGAAGGGCACTCCATTCCGTCAACGCCAGGGGTCGGGGCTCTGAGAAAGGAGAGCTGGGTGGGAGTCGGGCCAGGCTTGTGTGTGCCCTGGGGAGAGAAGAGAGAGAAGTTCCTGCGAAGAACTGCGGGAATGTGAGCCTGCCATTCTCGTTCCTCTGGCCTAGGCTGCCCAGCGCTCTGGCCCTGCTCGCCAGTGCCCGCCCGCCCCTAGCGCGGCGCCCAGGGACCCGACCCCGCTCCATCCCCGGGTTCTTGTGCCTTAAGAAAGACGGGCTGTTCCACACGTTCCTGCTCCTCTGCATTTCCCCCCTCGGTTTCTTTATTCGCCTTTTCACAATTGTTGAAACCATAATGATGGAATGGAATGGAATGTGTAGCCTTTCCTTTCTTTTTGTCTTTCTCTCTCGCCCTTTTCTTTCTTTCTTTCTTTCTTTCTTTCTTTCTTTCTTTCTTTCTTTCCTTCCTTCCTTCCTTCCTTCTTTCTTTCTTTCCGCGAAAGCTTAGCAAAAGGGAAAAGAATGCCAAATCAAACGCAGTAGTGCTTTTCCTCCTTTTGGGGGGACGTGTAAATAAAACAAAACCGTGGCAGGTTTTCCTTTAACCCATCTAGATGCAAAATTGGGCTGAAGAAATGGAATTGCACATAAATGACAGCACCTAAAGATTACAAATGCATGGCCACGGAATGTTTAAAATTCCGGCATGACATGTAATATTAATCTGTTCTTTCTAAAATTCATACCTGTGACTTAATTTAGGCCATTCATGCACGGTTTCACGTGCTAGTCAGGGAACCCCGCTTTCAGTGAGGTGATAAGCACACCCGGTCTTCTTCCGCAACAAAGCGTTTGTGTTAGATTTCTAAAGGAAGAGTCTTCCTTCAAGGGTTCAAAATAAAAGGGCACGAGGAACTCTGGTGGGGCGTTGTGTGTACCCCTCAAGCAATCATCGAGCCCTGTAGCTGAGAATGGAGCAGCAAAACTCTGAGGTAACAGGGAAATGAATTTTGAGCGCTTACCCTAGCCGACCCTCCTACCCCTAGGCACCCTTGGAGATGAATTCACTCAAGAATTTCCGTCTTTCAGTACTTCACGTGGATTGGTGCTTTCGTTTCCCTTGATAACTGAGCGAAAGAGACGTGGACTTCATTGCTTCCAGGGTTCCCTCTGTGGGGACTGCCTTTTCTTCTGGTCTGCCTCTCTTCCACAGCTGAAATACCTGAATCAGGCAGGTATTTTGTTTAGCTATGTAGGTAGGCTGATTACACTAGTATCCTCAGAGCGCATTCCTTTTTTCTGATGAAATGAGGAGCAACTTACTGCTGGTTTCACAGGTAGATGCAATAATTTTCCTCTCGCCTAGTCCTTACACGTTTATTGTATCTGATAATTATTTAGAAACAAATGCCACTCTCATTTCCTTATTGCATACATAGTGTCCATGCGGATTTATCAAGAAAATCAGAATTATAAAACCTCAAAGGTTTGTTTTCTTCTAAAGACAGGCTTAATCTTATGCATTCTAAAATTAATATAAATACACACAGGGAGAATAGTGTGAGTTTAGATGGAGTTTGCGGTGTGAACTCCATTGGGTTATCTTAAAGACTGTTTTGTCAGCACAGATGATAATGATAAATGGATACATGTACCGATGTTTAATGCTATCGATTTTCTCTCCTGTAGAGTCTAACAATCGTTTCCAAAGGAAAACTTCAAGTTATTTTCCTCTTTGGTGAGATTTAATATAACCAGGGCACATCTATGTTTGAAAATCTCGTATATCCCAACTTGACTTGAATGAAAATTTTATATATATCTATATCTATCTATCTATCTATCTATCTATATCACAAATGGAAAACCATATGCATCTTTCTGGATTTTGTTAAAGCTTCTGAGAACCACGCCCTGGTGTGGGAAGTGCCTAATGCCAAAGTTTCAGGCGTGGTGGAGGTGCTGTCACTGAGGGATGGGCCAAAAGTTAGGAAGGCTGAGTTACTGCAGGGACAGGGAGTCCAAAGTAATTTACTTCAGTCACCTGATCGTGGGCATTGGGCAAAAAGCTTCTTTGCTTACTGCTTTTATATCATTGTATTGGATTCTTAAATCCTACCTGCAGAGTAGGCAGAAGTAGTTATTGTATTCCATGTTTTGAGGGTTAGAAGACATTAAAAAAAAAGCATCACGCAAAATTTCACACAGTGGGAATGAGGAATGCGATCCTGTGCTTTTTGGTTCCTGAAAGTAGAGGGTACTAGCAGCTACACAATGTATGTTTTTGTATTCTTAGGCATAGGCATTTATGTGACGTCAATGCTGAAGTCATAAAAGACTCCTGGCACTGATGGCTCAAAACAGGAATTTATTCGGCAATGACCAGATTTTGAATAAACCTTGCAAGCTACATTATTTCTACTGTGCAAAGAAGGAAGTTTAGCTTGCTGGTGACTCTTCCTTTTACATCAGAGTGCCTTGTTCACATTTGTAAAAATGAGATGGGCTAGCCCAAACTTTATTGCCTTGGATGTGCTAGAGATGCTCAAAACGTACCTCAAAGGGAAACTGGGATGAAACATTCATAGGAGAATTGCTAGGAAGTCCTGGTAACCAGGGTCGTGTATCTATTCTGTCTCTAGACAAAGTGATACCCAGCACTATCTCTGGAGGCTTTCTGAATGCCAAGCAGTCCCTTGCTGAACCCACAGCACCCTGGCTCTTAGATTTCACAATCGCCCTGTGTTTACATGGAGCAAGGGTATCCAAGTATATTGTGCTATTCAGCCCAAATGCCTTTTTAGGACTTGATACTTCTTTCTCTGAAGTCTGCCAGGAAACAGCGGGTGGGCGTAGACACACAGAAAAATGTGTTCCCATGCCTTGGTCACTCTCTAGATGTGAGTAGTCACTGAAGGAACCACATGCATTCTTTCAAGGCAGAGAAACCAGTGTTTGCTTCTGCATGTCTTTTGCTCCAAAAGAACAAGTTGGGTAATGAGGCGATTCCAGCTCAAGGCTGCTTTATCAGACAGCATGCATTACAAACTTACTTGTGTTACCTTTGGATTGCTGATTTTGGTCCCCGGAACACTGATAACCTCTTGGTTTGCTCTGTCTTAGAAAAACCTTATGGGAAGAGGATGTTATATATTGAACATACGAGCCAGATGGGGCCACCAAAAATGCCTTATTTCAGGAGATTTAAAGGGGATTCTGTTTGAGAAGCAATTGACTTTTAATAGGGCCTTGTTAGACAGATTAAGAAAAGAAAATGGGAAGGAAGATGCAACATTTTTACCTTAGGAGAGGGCATGGGTCAGTAAGTCAGACAGCCTGGGCTTCAATTTTGGCTTCTTTGCTTACTGCTTTTATATCATTGTATTGGATTCTTAAAAACCTTCGCCTTTCACATATAAAATGCAGATAAAAATTGCATCTAATTTACAAGGTGTTTATGCAATACATATGCAATTGGGTATATGGTCTCCTCGTGGATCATTGCAAAACAGGGTCTGGTGTGTAACAAATAGTGTTAAAATGTATTGCCAGTTTGGGGCAAATATTATCTCTCAATCACTGGCTTTTCTTTTCATTCACTTAATTTCTTTTGAGACATTGTTACTTTTATACAGTCCAATTTATCAATTTGTCCTTTTACAGATGCTTTTGTATTTATCTAAGAAATCTTTCATAAGCCAAGGGACATTCTCCCATGTCTTCTTTTAGAAGTTTTACACTTTTTAGGCTGGTTGTTTTTGTGGCGTGTAACTTCTGCATTTGTATATGGCGTGTCGCACATAGAAGGGTCCTACACTAGGTATAATGCGCATATTGGATACTCCTCAGTATGCTCTGATGTTTATGCTGTTGTCAAAGTGGCTTGTAATATTATTTTTTATACTAGAGATACAATATGATATTTACAAATGTGAGTCTGATTTATTTCACTTATGAAGATAGAGTAATAAGATCCAACATGTATAATAGCTATTGTAATCATGAAAGGGAAAGAAAGTGCTCTAAAGGATATAACTGTATGTATGTTTAAGTGTGCAAGATAGATAACCATACTACTAAGTTTTTGTTAATTCATCAAACAGAATGGTTTGTGCTGTCATTGTTTGATTGTGCACTTTTTACGCTTTGATTTTGTAACTTGAACAACAACTTCTAAGATAATGATACTAATTTATTAACTAGTGATTTCTTACTGTTATTTTTTTGAAATTCTGTATTATTTCTACCCTTTTCTCAATTTTGCTTTTTTCTATAAATAAAAAAGATGGCTTATAATACATAAAATAGTTATGAAGATGCCAAAGAGATCAAGTACTTGTTTTAGCTCATCTTTATCCTTAAAAAATTCACAAGAATTATTATTCTTCCTACTTGAAATTAATCCTATTAGACATTAATGCACATTTATCTATACTCAGTCTTCTGATTTTGCTCAGTCATTACAAGTGAAGTCTTCACTAAGAACTGTTCTATTTGTAGCACAAATTGTTAGATTCACCCAAGTGAAATGATTTTTGTATTTTTCCTTTCCTCTAAAGAGTTATAAATGATTCTAAAATATAGAAAACTCATATTTAAATGTATTTTAAATACTGAGATGAAGGACACTGACTAAACAGTAAATCCCTTCGCATCTTGGGATTGAATCCTGAATGTGGGTCCATCTCAGAAAATCTGCCTTCAGTGAGAGAAGAAAGCTTTCCCATTTTGTTGATATCTAGGTCATGGCTCCCAAGAACTGATACAATGTTCAAGACAATTGCAGTTTTCACCCTGAGGAGCTGTGCAGATATTTTTGTACACCAGCACACAGCTCTCATTAGTTGTGAGATGGCCTATGGTGTCCGTGAACTTCATACATATAGTGGAAAATTCCTGTGTGTAAAGCAGGCAGATGGTTTGAAAACATCACTTTTATGTGAAATAAAGTAGTATGTATTTTTTCTACTAGCAAAACATTTGCAGCTACTCTCTAACATTCAGCTCAGAAATATATATATATATATATATATATATATATATATATCTTTATCAGTATTGGTAAGTCAATGTTACATAGTATAATTTGAAGAAAATCACCTCAGGAGGAATTACAGAAAATATTTTTCCTTGAAGATAATAAAGTCAAGAGTGTAATATTTAAAGACCAAAAGTTTTAATTAGTGATCTCTTCTTAAAATATAACTGACAAAATAATGTAAGTTTGGTAAGGCATTCATACTTTATCTGATGTAACAGTTTTACCATTTTTGAAACATCTTGCTCACTGAATCAACATTATTGTATGATGCTCTGTTTACATTATGTTTTAAAAATAATTAAAATGAGTGTTACCAGGAAAAAATATGACAACTGTGACAAAGTGCAAAAATGCAAATATGTTGTCATCAAGGCTTGTGGGTGCAAGATTGGAGTCATATGATATCAAAATAACTTGTTGAAAACTTTTCTAACATTAGTCATCAATGCATTCTTCTACGTTTATCAAGAATCTACAACTTGTAACATATATGATGATTTTGCCTTTTGGCAGATTGCTAAGTGGATGGTATTTGGCACCTTCTATCCATGCCAGTTAACATTCTCTCCAGAACTGCCAACTCTAATCTCTGGTTATGTAGTTGAAACAATGATAATGTTTTCTTTATCCAGCTTCTAGTAAATTCACCCTTTTATACCAAATGACTTACCTGCTTAAAACCTCTGTATTATGCATTCTACCAAATCTAACTCTTCAACTCTTCTCTAAGACAGTTAACTAATCTTTCTTTAAAGCTATTTCAATTGAATTAAAGTTGACTCAAGCCAATCCAAAACAAATATGTATTGTTCATCTGTTACATGACAGGACTGTGTTTAAAAAACAGTCCTTTAATCTTGTGGAGCCTGCTGTTTATAACATTTTTAAACAAATTAAAAATCAATTAACGCAAGGCAGTGTGTCCTTTGTACCAATATGGGGTTGGGCAGGGTACAGTGAAGGCAAACACCAACGCTCCAGTCAAAGGACACTTCATAGAGGAAAAGTTGCAAGCACTGAATGCTGAAGAGTGACTTCATCATTGGAAGATGTTCCTAGTAGCAGGAAGCTTGCAGGAGTGAAACTGCAAGGTTCTCCCTAGTTCTCTCTGCTTCAGTTCAAACATTACTTTCTTTACGTTCTGTCAGTACTTCTCTTCCGCATCTCACAACAGTCTGCCCAGCTGGTGTCTTCCAATCCAGTCATCAATTCTTTCAAAAAGTATTGTAGGACTTAGTGATGCATGCTTTCTTTTTCCAAGAAGCTATTTACCCTTGATTTTCTGACTATAATTACTTAAATATAACATCACAGATTTTCTAATTTGCAGTACAAGTATATACATATTGTAAAAACACCAGATTATATAAACCAGAAGATGAAAACAAAGGCCATCTATGAACCCATAACTAGACATAAGCTCTATTAATTTTTGTTGCGCATGCTTCCAGATTTTTACTATATATTGTATTTCTTGAGCAGAAATTGTAGTGTGCAATACTTATTCTTGGAAATTTAGTTTTTTACTTCACATAAAATAGATATATTTCCTAAGCAATACCTCTCTGTGTCATCATTTTTATGGCTGTGCAGTATTCTTACTCACGGATGAGGTATAGCTTATTTACAAAATACTCAATTACAAATATTTTTACTGTTTCCATTTTTTCCCTATGTGCTCTTATCATGTCTGATATGCTTCTTTAATCTCAATATTACATATTACACAACAGTTTGCCTTTGTTGATATGGTACTGTGCAATTATTTTCAAGCTACATCAGTGCTATGGTTTGGGTGTGTCCCTAAAATTCACATGTTGAAAACTTAATCTTTAGTCATATCTAATGGTGGAGTGAGACTTTGGGGAGGTGATTGCATCATGAAGGCTCTGTCAGTCATGATCTAATAGATTAATCCATTCATGAACTAATGAATTCATGGGATATTGAGTTATCATGAGAGTGGTTTCTTATTTAAAAATAAAACAAAACAAAACAAAAACCAGATTGGCCATCTTTTGTGAGTCTCTTTATCACATGATGCCCTGTTCCACATTGGAATTCTAGCGTCTACACCAAATCCACTAAGAATACCCTAACCAAATACAGCGGCTTGACCTTGGCCTTCCCAGTCACTAAAACTGTAAGAAGCAAGTCTGTTTTCTTTATGAAGTATCTGGTCTTAGGTATTTTATTTTAGCTACAGGAAACTGACTAAGACAGGATTGTATGTTTTCAGTCTTCCACAAAGTCAAAGGGTGTTAGAGACTAGGCCAATTCTTCTTTATCTTTTATAAACCAGTAAATGGAGTTATTCAAGTGTTTATTGGACTACTCAGATGGATTGGCACAATCTGCTGGGATGACCCTTAATGAAGAGTAGAGGGGACCTCGCACATGTTCAGGGAGTGAGCCAGCCTGTTAAAACTAGAGCTGAATAGTAGTAGATCCCCGGGATCAGCTGTTGTCACAAGAAAATTCCAGTCTTCTTAGCCAGAAGTTTTAGGAAAGCTGCTAGAACTTTAGACTGCAACTTTGCTAGATAATCTATCTTAGACTCTTGCTGGTCACTGGAATTAGTATCCAGTACTCACAGGGGAAAGGTTTGTTTTGGTTTACATTTGTAGTCCATGGTTAGCTGAGTCCAAGAAAGAAAGCAGCATGGCAGAAGGGCATGGCAGAAGAAAGTTTCTCACAACTGAGAAGTCAGGAAGCAGAGCGAGCAAAGAGAGGAGTCACAGAGAGAGAGATACATACTTCCAGGTCATGTGGCCAGTGACTCTTTTGACCAGGCCCTTCCTGTAGCTAGGTCCCACATGCAGCACCACACACAGCTACTGAACTCATTAGTGGATAGATCTCCTAATGTGTGCAGCAGCCCTATGAGCACTTCTACAGGCCCCAGTTCTGAACACATGAGGCTTTGGGGAGACATTCTAGATCAAAGCTATAACAGCTTTTCAGGAAACTGATGGGGACAGAAAGGCAAGCATGTGACCTGAAGCAAGAAGATGAAGTGTAACCTATACAATGCGTGGGGTCATGTTAGAGCTTCTGCTGCTCTTGACGTTCTCCCTCTCTGCTAGGGGTTCATTACTAGACCACATTGCCTATTCCTTTCTTCTGACTCTTTATTTCCATGTTAAAGCATCGCCTGCAACCAAAATAAATGTAGGTATGAGCATATCAGCAGTAAAGTTTACATCCTTTCTGCACACCAACTAATCACCCCTGTTAACTCAAGGCATTTTATTTCCCTAGGTCAAACCAGTTTTCTTTTGAAGTGCATAGGGGCCCCCTTACTTGTAACCTTACAACAAAAAATAAACTGTAGTAGTAAAAACATAATTGAGACAAAGATGGAAGCAATTTTTATTTAGTCTGTTTTTAAGAGGTTTGAATGATCATTCACTTGACAGTCAAATACAGAGCCTTGTAACTTAGATAGGTATAGGGGTTCATAAAATAATAAGAGTTTAGAGATGGCTAATATATTATCAATATAATTTGTTTAGTTTGGCAAAATCTGTCTTAAAATTGAAATATCCTTAAGGTAAAAATGACTTTTCTGAATTGGAACATGATCAATGTTTCAGCTTTCTGCTGAGACAGTTTTATAATCCAGGTGGTCAGGAATCTGTTATTTAATTTCTGAAAGGACATAAAGCAGCAATTACAAAAGGGTCTCCTTCTTACTGCTATGGTGTGTTTTGTGACCACTGGGCTCCTGAGGCATCTTTGTATCTGTTCTGGCAAGCTAAGGGTAGCTGTTGGAATGGTACGTGACAGAGAAGAGAGAGTTGGCTCAAGTTTCCTTGCTGTTCGCATTTCCTTGTGAATAAAAATTCTACATCTAGAATGATACAGTTTCGCGTCTTTCCCACTTTATTTTTGTAATTCTACCAGTGATGGTAATGCTTGCTGAATAAAGGCGATTTTGTCATCTTGGGAGCAGAACTCGTATTAGTGATTGGGAAATATCCAAGCACTAACGGAAAAAATAACCGCACTTCTCAGAGATAAGAGAGAAAAGAAAACACAGAGGGATCCAGGTCAGACATAAGGAAAATAAATGCAAGGAGCCAATAAATGGTAGAGAGGTTAGAATGTGCTATTTAAATGGTGGTTGCTGGAACATAATATATTTACTAGAAAAACACAAAGGATTTACTCTATATTCAGATATTTAAACTCAAATATTATAATCTGTGTGTGAGGTTGAACTGGAAATTATTTAAGTTTGTTCCAAATAAATATGATTCTATGGCCTTCTTACATCACTGAGCATGCTATTTTCTCTTAATTTGAAGTCTCCAATTAGCTTTGCAATTGCAGACACAGTAAAATGCTTCACTAGTCTGCACTTTTAAATACCTAATACCACTTTAGTGCAAGTAGGAAGAGATAAACTGGCATGTTGGTGGTGAAGGTACTTGGCCTATGTCAATAATACTAATATTTCATCTTGTAAAAGATCCAACATTTCTTTTAAAGTGTCCAGTTCATTGTGTGCATGCCTTATGCATTACTTTCCAACACAATGGCTCCCCTATAACTTGGAAGACATTTAGTGACTGTATTGTTGAAATACAATGAATAGTTCTAAGTTACCAATTCTGATTTCCATGAATCACCCAAGAAAGCTGGTCCCATTGCTCTGTAGTCCTATTGCTCAGTCAAAATCTGGTTAATTTCCACATGCTAAAGACTATTTGTAAAACAAATTTCTGGCAACTCACTTCATATACATGCTGAGTACTGTCAAACTGGATCTTCCAATTAAATGAGAAAACAGACAGTTTCCCTACAACTATGGTACTTTAACTCCCCAATTTAGAGAAGTATATGTGTTCACTCTTGCATCTTTCCAAATATCTAAAGTACTTAACCCTTGAAGCTGCTTTAATACATTGTATCATTACTCATTTATTAGCTACCAATCTGTTCTGGGTACTTTCACTTTCTGTGGAGATCACAACCTTCACAGTAACAATATGGCCTTAAGACTGTTTTGTGCTCTATAACAGAATACCACAGAGTGGATAATTTATAATGAAAAGAAACTTTTTGACTCATATTTCTGGAGGTCTAATATGGAGATGCTTTTGTCTCGCTGGGATCTTTTTGCTGTGTTCTTCCATAGCAAGAGGGCAAAGAGAGGGCAGAGGAAAATGATTACCTGAGAGTAGACCCAATCAGTTCTTTCATAAGGAACCTACTCCTACAATAATCAGTTCACTCTCACAATAATGACATTAATCCACTCATGAGGGAAGGGACTCAGTGACACAAACATCTCTTCTAAGTCCCATCTATATTAGCACTGAGAAATCACTTAGAAATCAAGTGCCCAACACATTAACTCAACATTCAGACCACAGCAAATACATATATTTTATCCTGACTAAAATCTTCTTTGGGATGACATTATACAAATCTGAGTTATTTTAAGGCTGTGGTAAAATAAATACTTCTTGGACTTCACTAAAAATCATTGACAACAGTAATGGTATTGATGAAATGGAAGGAATTGAAATTAGGCTAGCTGGTCCCCAGTGTGGACCTGTGCAACAGTCTTCCAAGTAAGTGCTTAAAATGTAGATAGATTTCTGAGGACTCCTGCGCTGATAATTTAGGTGATTCTGATGCAGGAACTCAAACACCACATTAAAAACCAAACCAAACCAAAACAAAACAGAAAAACAATCATGACTCTGAGGAAGGAAGTTTACAAGTTTGATTTCAGCTTGAGCAACTTAGTGACTTAGTAAGACCCTGTCTGAAAATAAACAACAAAAAAGACTGACCTTGTAGCTCAGTGCAAAGGACCTGAGTTCAATTCCCAGTGACACAAACACCAGTAAGTTTCTAGGTACATTTAAACAAACAATGTACATATCAGGTTTTAGCATGACTATAGGAACACGTGGATAATTTGAGACCATTTTTTGAGTTATTTGTGCAGAAATTGCACAAATAAACAGGAGGAAACCAAAAGCGGATGGGTAGTGATGATGGTGATGATGATAGTGTGACAGTGGTAACAGTATGTAGTAGCTGCTGTTTATTGAACTGTACCAGGTGCAAGAAATTTATTCACTACTTTACTATGTACTGCACACTATGGAACAGCTTTACATAGAGATATAACGTTTTCTTTTTCAACAATCCTGAGAGAGATTATCTCAAAATGAAAGACTGCATGAATGAGATCAGCTAACAGTTGCCATCAATGGAATAAATGCTAAGAACTTTATTTTTTATTTATTTATTTTTTAGTACCAAGGATTGAACTCACGACCTTGCACTTGCCAGGCTGGCACTTATGCCACTGAGCTAAATTCCTGGCCCAATGCTAAGAACTTTAAAGGAGCAAATCAAGTCCATCAGAGGCAAAGAGATTAATAATCTATATCTACAGCTATATCAGTATCAATAAGATATACGTATATACTCTTAGAATTTTAATCTACTGATCCCTTAGTAGAAAGTTTAGGATACGGGCATATTTTCATGCTTAGTATCAAGCTAGGCGTGGTTAGGGGAGAAATTGTTAAAAATACATTTTTAAAAAACTCCATGATGAGCAGGGTAAACTGGTTCTCCAAATATAGCCTCTTAGGAGAGAAAGGAGGAGTAGTGCTTACCCAGCCAAGTTTCACTTTGGAAAACTCCCAGTTCAGTGTAGCCATGCAGCAGAATTGGCACCACCACTGATTGTAGCCAGCAAAAGCGAGGGTGGAGCCCTTTCCTGACAATGAAAACTCTTCACAGAGTTTAGTGAGAACAACATGAGCTCACTCCCTAAAGAGATCTCAAAATTCAACATAATTATAAATCATGAGAACCAGATTATTCACTCTGGTACTTCATTTTAAAAACCTAAGTTATCTAGAATAGTTATACTTTGAAGAAACTGAACCACAGCAATATAATGCTAGCTGAAGGTAAAACCAGCTGATGTGTTAGAAAATATGATTTATAATCTGTAAAATAGTCTAAAATTTCTGAGGAACTAGTGAGACCAGATCCCCAGTGCTGGTTGCAGGACCAGCTCTGCTCCTTGCGGCCTCTGGTAAGGCTTGCCTGATCTCTGCTTCATCTCCTCAAAGCCACAAGAGTGCTGAATTTGTAACATTGATTTATAACCTTCCACTCACCCCAATTGTCAGTGATTCTAATTAATTAACAAGCTTGTTGACATGAAGTCTGATTTTCAAACAAATTTATGTTATAGGCCGTTATGGCTTGCCTTCTCTGAAATTGGTAGCAGTTTCTCCAAGCTAGTTTTTAACTTGCAGTTAGTAGAATGTTGAAGGGCAAAGGAAAAACTACCGGTGTGTTGGGACTGCTCTAGAACACCAAGGCAGAAGGAGAAAGAAGGCTCCCGCGATCATTCAGGCTTTGGTCAAAATGATTCAACAGAGGCTTCGCAAAGCACATTTTGTGGAATTGGCCTATGAAATGACTACGTGTTACAGAAGAAAGAGAAGTCAGAGCTAATTCTGTAAAGTTTGGTTTTAACTATAAAGACAGAGTTGAAATTTGTTGACAAGAACAGTACAAGGATCAGGTTGGAAGAGGAACAGTTAGTTTTGCACATAGTAGAGGTGATGACTAAGCCAGGAGTGGTGGTGCAAGCCTGTAACCCCAGCCCTCTGGAAGGCTGAGGCAAGAGGATTGAAAGTTCTAGGTCAGTCTGGGCAACTTAGCAATTTGCAAAGTTCTGTCTCAGGAAACACACACACACACACACACGCACACACACACACACACACACACACACAAATACACACACGAAGACAGAGGCTGAGGATGTAGCTCTGTGTGAAAGCTCTTGGTTCAATTCCATGTATATGCTTTCTAGACATCTAAATGGCAGTGTTAAGTTGGTAACTGGACATAGCAATCTAGAGGTCAGGGTGGTGTTTATGTTAGGGATATAAATTTGGTATAATCGTCTCCATCTAGCGCTGTATAAAACTGTAAGAGTGGACCAGGCCTTCCAGGGAGAGTGGCTAAGTAGGGAAGGGGTCTAAGGTCTAAGACCAAGTCTGCATCACTTTAGTGTTCAGAGGTTGGGGAGAAAAGAAAGAAGCAGCCACAGAGTGTAAGGGGGTGGCCAGTGAGAAAGGGAAGGCAAGTGAAAAGGCTGCTTTAGAGCAGAGAGTGACTCAGTTAGGTTAGATCCATTAGTATGATGCGGGCTTGAAGAAGCTTCACAAACAAGGGAAACGCCCCTCAGATATGGGAGGTACTGTCTACCTCATCTTGTGCCCTTGGACGGTGACCACATGAATAGAAGGAAGCTTTTGAAGTTGATGCATTCAGATTATAGATAAATAAGAACCTATCATCTTGAATAAAATAAAACATTCCTACTTACTTTTAAAATTCAGTCTGCGAGGGCACTACCTTAATTTCTTTCTCATTGTTTGGAAGGAAACTTTTGGCTCAGAGTTTTTTAAAATGTTTCAGTCCTTAGTCTGGCTCCACAGCAGGGTGGTACGGCAAAGGAGAAGCAGTTCATGGCATTGTGGTGGGAAGCAGAGAGAGGGATCAAGGGAGGAGGAGGGAAACAGGACCTTCCAGGCCAGGCTTCCAGTGACCTGTCTCCTCCAAATCACTTTTAGCTGTAAACTCATCAGTGGACTAATCCAGTGATGAGTATCACACTCTTATGATCCAGTCACTCCCCAAAGCCCCACCTATGAGCATGTGAGACTTGGGTGGACCTCTAAATATAAAAGGTACCATTTGGTAATTTCTCCATAGAAATTTTGGTTTTGTTTTTGGTGTTGATACAGCTGCCCCACATGTCTGCTTTGCAAGTAGACAAGATCTTATAGAACAATCTTTTCAAAACTCTCTAAGTGCAAAAATTTTTCTTTCTTTTTATTACTTACATAAACATATTCTCAGATTTCTTTGTAAATAGGACACGTGAAATGAATAAAGGTACTCTAACCATATGTCCCAAGACTAAGGGATGCATTCGAGGTTCAGTGAGGCATGGCACTTGCTAAGCGTGTTTACACTGATGCTCAGATCTGTAATTTTATACTTCTCCTTCCTCCTACCCTTCAAAGAACCTCTGGTGGTTTAGCCCAGTGAACATTTAGGTGCTTGCCAGGTGGTCTTTCAGGTCACTCATATTTTTTTCCCAGCTGTAGGCAGAAAACAACTGTCAGCTTCCAGGGAACTGGGCATAAGTTCTTTACTCATCTACTCACTTTGTAGGGGCAAGAAGAAAAAATGCCCCTCACCTTGTCTTTCCTATGAGTCCCTCCTTTCTCTGATCCTTTTTGCATGTAGACCTCAGAATCTCATTTGTGAGAATAGTTTTATATCAGAAAGAGAATGCTCTTGGTAGTTTTGGGGAAAAGAGACTAGATCACTAATAACTTTGTTGTTAAGTGTAGACTTTAATTTTTATTGTTGGTATATCTTTGGGAGACATAATTACATTCATCTTGGGGACTGTGCACATACACAGAATAGTATCTTGAGTATTCTCCAACCTCTCTCCCCTTCCCTGCAAACCTTTCCCACCTTTACAAAATCTACACCCTGTTTCCTACCATGTCTCTTTTATTTTTCTCTTTAAATTATTTAGATTTTGGGTTTCTCTGTAGGTGACATATTCTCCAGACATAATTCTTTCTGCCCTCTAACATCTTAAAGCATACTTTTTCTATCTGGAATAATTTTAGACATGAAGAAAAGTTTTTAAAGATAAAACAGGGAATTCCTACACCACATTTACTGTTTTTCCAGATGTTAACATCTTATACAACCATGAGACATTTGTGGTGAGTAAGCAGTTACATTACTGTGAACTGAACTATACATGAATTTCACCAGTTTTTTCTCTAGTGTACTTCTGTTACTTTAGGGTGAAACCGGGGATTCCAAATTGCATTTAGATCTTTCATTTTTTAGGACCAGAGTTAGAGATATAAAGACTTTAGATCTAATATATAGTGATTGAGATTTGCAATCAGAAAGAGTAAACAAATAGCAGAGATGTAAGCACTGGAAAAACCTGGACTTCAAAAAATAGCTGTACCTATTTTCATATCAAGAAGTCATATATAACTTTTTGGTGCTACTGTCAGGATAGCTTATGTTTTCCATTATTATCACAACTCAGAAAGAGTTCTTTTAAGCCAAATGATAGTGAAAATTCTGTTAATATGATACACTCTTGAACTCAAATGAGGAAAATTGCCATCTGCATCTCAAGAAAATATTTGCATAATATTCTGGGAAATACATACGTGTTGCCTGTGTACCTCATCTCCTTCTAGGCTATCCTTTTACCCTTGAACTTGGGCCACATTAATTATCACAGTGTTTCTTTAATACATTCATCCAAAGCATGCATTGAGAACCAGTTATGTACTGGGATTGACCTGAACTGTATGGATCCTACACTCTTTTGGATGGACCCAGACAAGATCAACATGCTTTACTGTATAATGAAGACGCGATAACGAGATATTCGTTGGTTGCTGCAGGAAGAACTACAGAAGGTATGCATGAGGCAGGAAAAACCCACACAAAGAGATGGGGGTGGGATGTGGTCCTGGTCTTTTGAATGTTCCTGTCTAGCTGTAGTGCAGCCTGGGAGACACGGTAGGAACTGAAGCAGCATGTGTGAGTGGAGGCTGAGGATGATAAAGGTGTTGGATGACAGTCAAAGGATCTGTAATTGTCATTGAAAAGAAAAAGGGGATCCAGTCATTTTTGTGTTTTGGAAAGAACAGTCTAGAAATGAATTGCAGGAGGAAAGCATGTGAGGCAGGAGAAATTACAGAGAGCTTTGAGATGGATAATATTGGATTAGACCCCATAACTCTACAAAGATCTCCTTTGCCTTCATTACTTGGCCAATATTTAAATCATCCTTTTAAGAGTAGCTTTAAATCCTGCTTCCTCTGAGAAGGCTTTTGCCCTTACTTTCCAGACATACCTAGTCACTTACTTCCTACCTCTTTGTTCATAGCTCAATTATGATGTTTATCGGGAAATGTTGTAAGAACTGTTTTACATGTCTGCCTGCCTCCCACAATGAGCTTCCTTAGGTTACCGCCTATCTTATTCATCTTGGCATCTTCAGAATTTAGGACAGGGTTTCATACAAGGCATCTGTTCAAATACTGTATCCACTGTGCAAGAAATGGAATGAACAGCCAATCATGCATAGAAAGCAAGAGAAGTTTGACCTTTTCCTCTAAAACTGAATAATCACTGTTACTCAAATGAATTTTTGCAAAATTCCATGCATAGCCATTTAATTAGTTCAATTGATGAAAAACGGGAATGAGACTCAAAGAAGAAGTTGTAAGTCTAAGTAATTGATACAGATTACAATAGTTTGGCCATATTGTAGATAATCAAAACTCATGAGTTAGTAAGAAGAGAATTTATGGGAGCAAACTTGTTATACAATACATTATAAAAATCAATATTGTGTAATTTACTTCAGTTACAGTTTCTAATCAGAAATTCCTTTAGTTGTATGTGTTATCTAATTTTTTGTTAGAAACCAAGTATCTTAGTTTTTATTGGAATTATGTGTTTTTATTAACAGTAAATAAAAAGAATTGATAATGCATGGTATCATTCTACAAATAAATGTCTAGATAGTTTTGGATGAACCTTCTCACCGTAAATAGGTAATAGAGCTGGAGTCAATACTAAAGAAAGCAAACATTTGAAATTATTGCAGAGCTAGCAAGGCAGTGAGAAACAGTAGAGTCAAGATGGGAAGAAGATAAATGTTCACAGAGATTGTTACTGTTTTCTGTTGCTGTATCAAAATACCTGAGATGTTCTGGCTTATAAACAACAGAGATTTATTTTAGCTCACGTTTCTGCAGGTTGAGAAGTGCAAAGTCTCAGTGCCAGCTCTTTCTCTGCTTCTTGTAAGGTCGCGGGTTTGTGCTGCTTTGACTCATGATGGAATACAGAAGGCCCACTGGCTTCCTAAGAAAGGAACAAAACAGAAGAAGTAGACCAAACACCTTGCTTTACAATAACCCAGTATTTCCATCGCTAATCCAGTCCCATGAGAAGTGCATCAATCCCTCATAAAGACCTCATCGCTTTTTAACACTATGATATTTGGAATCAAATTTGAATACAAGTTTCTGGGAGACAAACTACATTCACACCACAGCAGAGGTGAGTTTGGAACTGAGACTTATTTTTCCTAAAAGCAATTGTTGATTCTGAGAGCTATAATGTAGGGGATGAAAACATAGAAAGCTTTGGATACTCATGGAACAAGGAAACCAAAAATTGAAGGCCAATGTTTGCCAAGATATAGAGATTTTGGTAAATACTTCAGGTAATCAGTTTAGAGTCAGAAGAGCCTGTGATAACACTGCATTGGAAATAGACTAATTCTCAGAAGAATTGAAGCTCAATTTAGGATGATATTCAGTCACTGACTAGATTAAAGTGTTTTTAGGAGCTAGTTCCCTTAGTTTAGCTGCCTGCCAATAGCATGCGTGTATTCTATCTGGAGGGATATAGCACTGTATAGTCTCTTGATAATTTTCACACACACAGAATATCTGGCAATAGAAAGTAACCAAGCAAACAAGGAGACAGGATGTGACCAAAACCCAAAAGTAAAACAGCCAAAACAGACCCACAGTGAGATCCAGATAATGGAGCTTTCAGGAATCAATTTTAAAACAATAATCATTTCTTTTGCCAATAATAATTTAAATTGCAGAGAGATAGAAATGATCCAAAAAATTTTAAGAGTAAAACAACTGATGATCCATATATATATATATATATATATATATATATATATATATATATACCATGTGGGAAATCAGATTTTTGAGCATTGTTGTAAACATTTTGCATGCAGAGGTAATGCAGTGGTACCAATGCAGCAGCACACTGCAGGTGAGCTTGGTTTACAATATGACATAAAGGAGTTGGGAATAATGATGAAATCTTTCTTTATAGACCACAGCAGATGACAAAGATTACAGGTATTCAAAAATTTTTTAACAAAGTGATTAAGTTTAATTAGCTTCATTGGTCAAGTGTATCTTTGGTAGTGCTTACAAATATGAATTAACTAATCATTCTATCCAATCTAAAATTAAACATGGAGAGTTCAGAGAGTTGCACTGGCAGCAACAGAGTTCTCAGCAAATGCTGAGAGGCAGTTTAAAAGGTCCCACTGTCTATAGATTTAAATTTGACTCCTAAACCAGCTTCTTATCAGGTAGGTGAACTTGGATAAGTAACTAAACTCTGATCTCCAGAGCCCTTGTTTTTTAAAAATGAACAATACCCCTTGTGAGAGCTATGAAGAACTTTGGAAAATGTATATAGAATTCCCAAGAACAGTAGACCTTGGAGCAGACATTTTAGTCCACTGACAGCTATGGACATGGAGGGGTGGTCTGTACCCAATTCTCTTTCCTTTATACCACTCAGAGCTTGTTCAATCTTGCTGTCGCCTGTCACGTGCATTTCTTTGTTCCCTCTTCTTCAGTTGTCTTCTTCATTTTGTATTGAGGGAAGAAGAAGATCTACTTTATGTAATTATCATTACCTGGCAGTGAGTAGATTGTAAAATATTACTGATTTATGACTCTGAGATTAATACACACTAATATATTCTGAAAGGACCAAAGAATGACTTTTTAGAAAATTTATTTACAATATGTCAAGAATATAACATCAGTCTGGGTTATCTGTTCAAGCTAAAAATCTACTGGGTTTTTGCTTGCTTGCCGAGAAGCTGTTACAGCTTTGTGTTTGTGTGGTTGATAGCCACTCTTGTGATAAGCAAGACAGCTTAGCAGAACCCTGAATCACAGCAAGACCTCCAACTGACTCAGTCAGTGCTGAGAATCTTGGCAGGAGAAAGATTTCAAATGCATTAGCTGCACTTTTATGTTTTTGACCATCTTTCCTTTTGTCAACGTCATTTTTCTGAGTCTAAATTTCTCCTAGCTCTTACTATACTGAAAACCATCACAAAAGGGAAGGGGATCGAGAGCTGGAGGGAGGGGCGAGGGAGGGCAGGGGTAGGGAAGGAAAAAGAACTAACATGTGTTACGTGCATGTGCTAGCTTCCCAGGATGAATGTGGTCATTATGCACCGTGAACGTGCAAATAAAAATAAAAATTTAAAAAGAGATATTCAACATTTAAATTTATGATGTCTATTTTACAAATTATTTCAAAATAATTCTCTTGAATGAAATGCAAATTAGTGAGTATCATTTTTCAAGTGACTTTCACTGGAATAATAAACATATAAAAGGACAATTTTTATATCAAAAATACATGAGCACTTTCAGTTTTCAGTCTGTGTACTTCAAATATTAGTACTTACAAGAATTTTACGGTCTACTTTTTATTGGAAAAGAATAGAACCTTTGTTCTTTACTTAATAAACTATTTCAACATTATGTACCTGATCTCTCTGTGTATTTTCTGCTTCCATTTTAACATCCTTTTTATAAGGATAGTTTTCCTCCAGGTCAGCATGAGAAAAAACGGTAATATTATTAAAGAACAGGGTCTTGGATCACTTTCTGCATTAATAGTTTACTTTACAACATTCTTTCTAAATGTTAGGATATAGTACTCTGTTGCATTTGGGTATCTTTATGAATTTTTTTAAATCAAATTAAATAAATTAAATATATTTTGCAGTTTTATTGACAGAAACATTCTTTTTACTGTCTCTTGCTTTTTCATCATTGCAAAGAACTTTCAATTCAATCACTATGCATTGACCCTATTTTAAAACAAGTTGCTGTGCCCCGGGCCACTGAGGCTGTCTGGATGCATTCATCCCTTTGCTCCAGAAGTCTATACTTGCAGGTCCCCTGCACCACTCAGTGTCCTGAGTGCCCTGGAGATACATTCACAAGTTAGTTTATGTTTTTCTTCTTCTAATTTTCCTTCTCTTCTCCTTTCTCATTCTTCTTTTAAAAATAAAATTTAGTTTTTAGAAAAGCTTTCAATTTGCAGAGACATTGAGAAGATAACCAAGGTGATTCTATGTATGCTAGACACAGTTCAGTATGGTACTTGTAACTAAAATTAATGAACAAATACCAACATATTATTATTAACTAAACTCTCTATTCATGTCCTTTTTCTTTCCCTTTTCCTTTTTCCTTTTCTTTTTTTCCTTTTTTCTTTTTCCTTTCTAGGATCCCATTCAGAGTAACATATTACAATTAGTCATTGGGGCTCTTTAAATTTCCTCTTGCTGTGACAGTTCTCAAGCTGTCCTTGTTTTTGATTATCTTGATAGTTTGGAGTAATTTGTTTTTGCTTGGAAAAAACAGAAGAACTTGATCATAGGCTACAAATCACACTCTGCAATTATTTTCCAGTTGAAGCAGAATTCCCACTCTTCTAGATAGTCCTCTGGGGGGCTGTGAAGATGTGACTCCCATGGAGTCCTTCATCATGGCTCATGGCTTTTCTCCAAGCCCACTTTCCTGGCACCTCCAGCCACAGCTGTATTTTCAAACCACTTTCCTGCCTCTGGCGATGGTGTTTGGCCTCTCCAAGCTTTTTCCACTCCACTGCAATCTCTCCAGACTCTACCAAAAGCCCTAATTGCTTCTTTTAACTAGCAATGGAGTATACATTTTTATCAAGCAGAAATCTTGTTCTTTCATATTCAAGGGCTCTGTCTTCAAAATCCACAGTTACTGACTCTCTGCTTTCCAGAGAAGTGGGGAGTTGCTTGCATTCTGTCCTGCTTGGAGAGCTTCTAACAATCCCTAATGCAGCAAAGAAAGATGTTAAGTTTACATTTCAAAATAGATCTAATGTTCATTTCTGCTAGACATAATCACTACAGCAGAATTAGCTTTGTTAACAGAGGTGTGTGCTAGATGCCAGAGAGAGAGAGAGAGAGAGAGAGAGAGAGAGAGAACTAAATCTATTGTTTTAGCAAAGAAAGAAGAGGAAGAAGAAGGAATCAGCACAACTGTGAATCATCTCCTAGGCAACATCTGAACTGAGTTTGTGAGTGTGTGGTAGACAATGCCAGCGTCCTGGTTAGAATAGCAACCAGAGCAAAGATACTAGGGCATGAAATACCACAGTGTGTTATCATGCTAGGCATTCTAAACAGGCGCTGTGAGGTGAGGGCTCCTTGGAGGTAGAGTAGTAGTATTCACTATCTAGGCCTGAAACAGTTAGGATAAGGATGTCTGAAGTTAGTACATTCTAGGGAGAGATCTAACATCCCAGAGGGGACCATGTTAATGAGTTGGGAAAAGGACACATTTAGATTTTGACTTAAAACAAATGAAACTATTCTTAGGTTGCTGAGCCTGTGGGCTGACTAGAAGTTGGTAATGCAAGATTTCAAATGAGGTTATAGGAGTCTCTACAACTGTCTGTCAGGACTGAGATGCTCTATGGTCAAAGGGAAGTCCAAGAGGCTATTTGCCCTCTAGTGGCAACCACAAAGCATTTTCTACTTTTCTGGAGATATGAATAGAATATACAGAACAGATGAGGTCATCTGAGGAAGCTACACTTCATGAAGCTATTGAACTAGTATCTAGATAAGCCTAATATGAATTAGTTGAAACAGGAAAAAAGATGCTATTTAATCATGGAAATCTACCATACGAACCATGATGTTAGATTGCTCCCTAAAATTAATTTAACACAACTTTCTAATTTCATGTTCAACTATGTATGACAGCAATATAGCACTATATTGTAAACGGCATCTGTAAGAGGTTAACTAAAAGTAGCAATGTATTTCAAATGTACACATAGGAACACGCTTGGAGGTGGAAAAATCAGTCCTGCTGTTATGGATTGAGAACTGGTGGTCAACTTAACGCCAGCTGGATTACATCAGCGTGGTGCTGAGTGGAGATGTTTCACCTGAGGAAGGTTGCCAGTACAAATGGAGATGTGGAGAAGGAGAAGGAGAGAGCATTAAGAACGTTAAGGCATTTGGCGTTGAGACGTTGAGGTGTTGTGGGTTCTCCTACGTGTTGCTGTTTGAGCCGTTAGGTTCTCCTGGAGAAGCTCTGGTCCTCACACCGAGCATTGCTTCCTGGCTCCAGAGGGGAAGACGTGTGCCCTTGGTCTCCAGGATGGACTCATCATGCTGGCTTCCTGGCATGTACTCGACTATGCTTATCATCGGAGGAGCTCGGGGCCTCTGTGTCACTGAGGATGGCTGTGGTGCTTTTAAGGACAGCCCTAGTGTTTGTTGTGAGTGTGACTTCTCGGCTCCAGTGTAGAACTCTGAACCTATCAGCACAGCTCCTTCACCCTGCTGGCATAGACTTCCTAGTTTCCACTGCTGACCTTTGGGCCTTCCCGGCATGGATCCATAAAAGAGACTGGCGTGAGTCCTACCTGTGGGCTCTAGACTTCCAGTTGGACTCATGGGAGGCATTGTCATGAGCTCTGGGTCTTTACCTGGGCTCATGTGGGACAATGCTGTGGGATTTAGGCCCTTGGCTAAATATTCTATGTCTTTGGTGTTGTGAATAGATTTCCTGCATTTTCTTGTGTTAACTCTGGGTGACCATCATAAAAATAATATAAATTCCATGTCCTGATTCTAATTGTTCTCTGTACAACCCCTGACTACAACACCTGCATATCCAATAATCTATTTTAGGGTCTGATCTGTTCATGTGGTGTTTACACTTGCCATCTAGAGAAACTTGGCCCCTCAGTTTAGCATTACAGAGTTTCCAGTTTATTTCTTTCTCTCCCAACATAAGTGATTTATGTCCTATTGAGGAGCCTTTGCTATCAGTTTTCAATCTTTCAAATGTACAGTCTTTTGAGAAGTAGTGCTTTCCTCTGCTTTTGCTAAAGGCATTTCACAGAAATATCTCATTATTTATTTATAAGAGTAAGTCTCTGGAATAAGGTAACATTACCACTGTTCTCCTATTGCCTCTGCACACAGGAACACATTCATAATTGATAGTATGGTCTATACTAGTGTTACAGCTAGAATAAATTGGAAGCTGGATCTCTGGGAGAACAAATCATGTCTTCATTTTTATGAAGAAATAAATAAGGAGCATAAGTTAAAAGTTACCCAAAAGGTGTAGTGCATATAGGCTGGGCAAATGGAAGACAATAAGGTTTGGAAAAGAGAGAACATAGAAGAAAATGAGTCAGAAGAATATCTTGAACAGTGTCTTGCTAAGAAAGTATTTGTTTTGTTTTGTTTTCTTTCTGTATTGTCTCTCTTGTTGGAGCAGGTTAATGATTGACCACTGTGTTAGCCTTTTCAGGATGCCAACGCCCTCAAAGAAAGTGAAAGTCTTTGAGCAACAATAGATTAAACTGCTTTAGGAAATTCTGAGTTGATGAACATCACATTGGCAGGTGAGTTTCTTCCTGGAATACTTCTGTCCAGGTTTCTTTTCCTTGGAAGTGAAACTGATCTCAGGACAGACTGCTTTTCCATTCTTCCACACAATAGAAGACTAAACTGAGGATGTACAATTACTAACCAGAATGATATTCACCGTATGTGGCCAAGGAAGCAGACATGAGGGAGCAGGTTACAAAACATGTGCATAGTGTAATGTATAGTGCTGGTTTTGCAAACAAACATATGAATATATGCATGCAGACATATTTACATCTAGATTTTTCTTCCAGGGTTAATGGAAAGTGCCTCTGGATGGAATTGTGGGTAATCTTAACTCTTTCTTCCTTTTCTAGTAGTTATGTATATACATAAAGACTAATTTTTAAAAAGAATATAAGTGCTTTCTCAAAATGGAAAAAAACTATTTTGTAGGTAGCCATTTTAAATACTAAGTGACTAATTTGGGTTTTAACACTTATTAAAACTAGCTAGGCATAGTTGTATATGCCTGTAATCTTAGCACCCTAGAAGGCTGAGGAGGAGGTTTGCAAATTTGAGTCCCACCCAAATTTAGGAGACCCTGTCTCAAAATAAAAAAGGATGTAGCTCAGTGAAAATGCCTTTGAATCAATATCCAGTTTCAGAAAAAAAAAAAGGTATTAGGACTCCTGAAGGAACTAGAGAAAAAGTGAATGCTAATCTGACTTTAGAATAGTATTAATTTTTTTCTATGTTAAACAAAACCCATAACAAAACTTGGCTTTATTACATAATCTTTAAAACTTCTGTAGGGTAAGAGGAAACAATGTTTAAACAAAGACTAAAGATGAATACCAAGTTCAGATAAAATAGTTACAATATATAGGAACAATTAAAATGGTTTAGCAGAGCACCTGGCACCAGGTGTTTAATAAAAGTATATATCATCATTATTTATTAGTGTACTAGCTTATTACAAACCAGTAGGAAAAATAAAAATTCTTCCAAATTGGACAAAGGAATATATAATGAAGTTCCTAATCACACAAAGCCTAATAAACGAGGTAAAATTTAAACTTTCTAACTCCTATAGAAACCCACCTAAAATATCACATATACAATTCTTTAATGATTCAAACAAAGATTTTTGAATAAAAGAAAAAGATACTGACAAGGTCTCAGAGAAATTGATACTTTTATACTAAACTTCTAGATGACATTCTGCCAGTAAATATTAAAAAAACTTAAAAACATTTACATCATTAAACTTAGGAACCTTATGCCTAGGAAATTATCTTAAAGAAATAATCAACTTTTTAAAAATGACCCAGTAATTTCACTTGTAGAAATGTATCCCATAGATAAATTTAATATGCTCATAGGTAAAATGACACAGATGCAAGGTTAATTCATGCAGTTTTATAATAAAAGAGTGGAAATAAACTAAATTATCACCTAGCTGTAAGGTAAATAAATTATGATACTTCTAGACAACAGACTGTTACAGAAGAATAACAATAGAACAGAAGAATGTGTTGTTGTAGAAAGACACACTCTTAACACTTAAAAAAAGATACAGAACAGTACAAGAATGGAGGTAATACAAATATATTTTTGTTTGTATATTCATACAAATAATACATAAGTATCCTGGGAAATTAATTGTAGTGGTTGCTGTGTGTGTGAGTGGGAAATTAGGCAGATGTAAGACAAGAATGGGAGGGAGAATAATTTCTTTGATTTCAATGAATGAATTGAACTTAAAAGCAATACTTATAAAACAACTGCCAGACTATGTATGGGAAAGCCTTTTAAATGTCTAAATTGAAAAATTACAATACTTGAAATTTACTATGCTTATCCTTTCCTTTTTGAGGACACAGAGAAGGGTCTTCTCTTAGCATCTTCATATCTGAAGGAATAGTTGACATAGAGTTGGTAGTCAATAATTTTAGAAAAAATAAGTTGACCAGTAAAGTTTAAAAGTTAATTACAGGAGGAAATCAAAAGTACCTCTCACATTTAGTATTATTTTCTCAGTAAACAACTAAAATTAATTTTGAGAGAATGTTCAAAATAAAAGTTCCAAATATCTAAGTAGCTATTTTGACAACTGACTTCCTTTGTCAGCTCTAATTCTAAAAGGGCTCTTAAGGTAGATTATTAAAGCAAAGATAAAAACAAGTAAAACAACTGCAGCAATTCAAAGTGCCACACTATGGTGCCATGCAAGTTCATAAACCAGGTTTATCATTTCCACCCATCAATGTGCCAAATCATTTTTCCTTTTCTTGCCAATGAGAGATATCAGAATTTACTCACAGCTAAGTTGTAACATTCACTGAAGGATGGAAGATGTTGAGTTAAAAGAATGTGCTTGCCATCAGAAAACATGCCAAGTACTAAAATGCTCTGGTGGTAGGATAATAGTTAACACTGGGGGAAACGTTCAGGGGCAGAGATGAAGCCTAGGAAATGAGCTGGTGTCTGTATATTACATTAGTGATTCTCAACTCTGGCTGCACATTATAACCACCTGGGGAACTTTTAAAAATATCGATGCCAGGGCTCTAGTCCTAGAGATTCAGATTAAACCTTCCCTTTATTTTCTCATCTTTCTAGCCCAGAATGCACCCCAAATTCTATGCCTGGATTATTAATATTGGTTCCAGTGGGTCTCTCTCCTCCGATATCATTCTTCTTTCATATTTTTCACCTTGTGCAAAACTGATGGATTTTTTTCATATATCAAGTACTCTGCTATTCATCATGCTATAGTTTATGCCTGGAATGTTTCCCAAAAGCCCATGTATAAGCTGGTGGTGCGGTTGGGAGGTAGTGGAACTTGAAGAGAGGTTTCAGGTCACTGGAGGGTGTCTTTGAATAAGACTCTAGGACACTGGTGTCTCCCTCTTTATTATGTCCCAGCTGTGGTGCTTCACCATCTCTTCCTACTGTGACACACTGCTTCATTACGGCCCCAAAAGAACAGGGCGATGGGCGATAGAATGAAGCATCCAAACCCATAAGCTGAAATATTTACTTGTCATAGTTTGATTATTTCAGGTATTTGCAATAGTAACAAAAAGTTGGCTAACATACATATATATTATATGCAATGAAAATTTCTGAGGTTTGGCTTTTATCCTGACCCTGCCTTCATCTAATGAAAAAGCACTGCAGCTCAGTTTTCACATTTACACCACTTTAGTTGGGACTGATAGCCTCTAAGCTTCTTTTTAGCTGTGAAATCATAAATTCTCTGATTCTGGGTCTTACTATCTATTAGGAAATATCCAATCTCATCTCTAGTAGTGTTTTGAAATATTCCTTAATTGAAGTCAAACAAAATATTCCTCTACTTATCTCTCGGTCTTTTCCACTAATGCAATGACTTACGCTGTTTTTTCTGGAAACTTCTTTCACCCTCCCCAGCCAATTTTATGTTGGGTCATCTGACTCAAGCTTGCTTCTTCCATGGGCTTCAGAAAATGACAGCCTTACATCCATTACATTCTTACCTTGATCTTTCCTTGGTACACTGAATGAAGGTCTTCTACATTCAAAATGTAGTCCAGGACCAAGTATAGTCACCACTTGGATGTTCCTTAGCATGCAAAATCCTACACATTGCTCTAGTCTTTGTTTCCTCCTGATGCCAGCTGATTTGAATGCACATCTAACTTTGAGATGAACTGGTCTCTAAGGTATATTAACATTTGATTTTCTTCTATAGTTTCTTACTTGCATATATTTAGGGATTTTCTGGTAGGAAATCCTGCCTAACATGTAAATTATCCATTTCAAACTTGTAGTACTTACCATTTACACAGCAGTTATCCTGAAATATTTGTGGAATGAATGATTGGCATGGTACTAGAAGCAAATACAGGAAGAATAAAGTAAACGTTTAGGTTTAAAAGTTGATAAATGCAAAGGTGATAGGCTCACATAACTTCAGGGTCTTGAAGGAATATCTCATCAGGTCTTATTTTTCAAGGAAAGGGAGGTGAGGACAGAGTTAACCACCTCTTCTCTGAGGGACAATACTATCAATTGCAGTAATGTTGTGTCATCAGACTTGAACCACCCACACCAAGGCAAGCACCCAGCAGCCTTGTTTAGGATCAAAACCTGTACTCCAAGAATATTTGCTATTGCACTGCAGAGTATCCATGGACATTTCCCTGACCTTAACACAACTGATAGTGCAGCTAAGTGTTGGGGAAACAGGAATGACCATAACCCATTGGATGGCCTCCCGGGGACACTGTTTCACAGACAACAAGGCACAGCAAGCTAGGTTGCAAGAAAAATAAAACAGAAGTGCTGGGAAAGCAAGCAAGCAAGCAAGCAAGCAAGCAAGCAAGCAAGCAAGCAAGCAAGCAAACCTCCCCCCAAAACCCGTGGAGTCCTTTGGAGCCATTTAGAATCTTTTAAAGGCACTGCTTACTCCTGTACTATAGAATATTTGAAGAAAGAGTAAGATCCAAAAGTTACAATAGGTTAGTAAAAGGGAAAGAAACTGCTCAAAGGGAAATTATATTGTTTGATCAACTTTGCATGCCTCTATCTGGTAACCTGAGCAACTATTTTGAAGGTAACAATATGCAATATAACAAACATTGTTCAATTCTATCATCTTGGTTTGAAATCCTATATCGCTATTTTTGTTGGTTTTTCTTTTGTTATTTTGTTTGCTTCTTGATTTTTGCTTTTTTCCCCTTTAAAATAAAATTTTAAAAAATAGAAGAAAGGTTTCAAGCCTAAATCATGAGTTCTTTGTGTGTGTGTGTCTCTGTACTACCCAACACTCAAGCATAGCACACAGTAAGCCCATAGTATATGGAATCAACACTTTCAAACTTCGTTTTATCTAAAACTGCAAGGCTCCCCGCCTAGCGTGAGCCGTGGGGACCCCGCAGAACGCGCGGCCGCTCCGCACAGCCGCAGTGGGGCCTGGGGCCGCGGGGGGCGGGGCGCGTTGCGGGCGACTCCCTCCCCTCCCCTCCCCCTCCCTCGCCCGCCCGGACGGCCGCGCTCCCGGCGCATTCCTGCAGCGTCCTCCCGCGCGCCGCGCTCCCTCCCCCGACAGCTGATTCATTGGCTCGGCCGCCCAGACTGCCTGGCGCCGGACGCGTGACGTCACCCATTCACCCAGCCGGCCTCCCCCCTCCGCTGGCGCCGGCCGGGCGGTCGTCCTGGCAACACAGACGCCAGCGCGCACAATGACTTCCAGCTGGAGCGGCCTTGCCAGCCCGCGCGCTCGCTGGCTCGCGCAGGGCTTTCGAGCGCGGGGGTGGCTTTCTTTTCTGGCTTTCTCTTTCTCGCTTTCTCTTTCTTTCCTCCTCCACCCCCGAGGCCATGCGGGTTCCCCCTGCCGGGAAAGGCACTCGCTCTATTTTTCTAGGGCTCTGGTCCCAGATCCTTCTGCAGCGCGCTCGCTCGCACGCTCTCCCTCAGTGGCAGGCTCCCCGGGCACAGAGTTTGGCTGGGCAGCGTCCCACGCTAGGCTCGCTTTCTGGCGGTTGGGTTCAGCCCTTGCAGCGCTGACACCTGCAGAGTCGAAGCTCTTGCCAAAAAGGCGAAAGAGGAAAGCTTCATTGTCATAATAACGAAAATGATCAACCTCAGCTGTCTTAAGAGACGAACGTCTGAGTAGGTGTTCATTACCTCCCACAATCGCAAAACAACTTTCTGTGGAAGGATTTGCAGTGTCTCCTACTAAAAGTTCCCTAGTTCTTGTTTTTAAGTCGAACTAACGGGCAGTTACGAAGTTTAAAGGACTTGAATTTTAAGCTTCAGATGGAATAAATCGAGAACAGAAAAGAAATCTAAGTTGTATTGCTGTAAATAAGAGAATATGTGAGGGTCCTTTTTGGAAAGAGAAAGGAAAGAGAGTGGTGTTAAGGCATGGAGAGGGCCTCCACGCCCATCCAAAAAACTTTAAATCCAGAAGTTGGGGAGGAAGAGGACACGTAGTGGTTGATCAAAGTTGAGTGGAAAGCGATTCCTTATGCTTCGTTTTCACTTTGTGTGTGTATGTGTGTGTGCGCGCACGCCAGGTCTTGCTTCAAAACAGCTGCAGTTTTGGAAATAAGTTCACAGCTGAGAACTAAGCAAAACCCTCCCGGTGTGGAGCATAAATCTGCATTGTTGAAGCTGTTCATCTGTACGATCTGTGAACCCAGAAGACGCAAACGCCCCTTCCAGCTCCTGCAAAATGGTTCCAGGAAAAACAAGCCCTTTGGCCGGTTTCTACTTTCTGTCAGTCTAGATTTCAGCATCTGGTTCTTTGCTTTGTTATTTATCATTTTAGGTATCTGGTCTCATCCTCGAAAAGATTTTAAACCCTCTGAAGACAGGGCAAGACTCTTGCCTAGATGCATCGTACACTCCGAAGAGACTTTTAGGTAACGTTGGTGGTCATTAATAAAAATAGTCCGTTAGAATTGTAGTCAGGACAGGCATCCTTGCTTGTCATGTTTCCCAGGGGTACCGCTTTGTTAAAAAATAAAAGCTCAGACTAATTTTGTTACATATCGAACGTAATGACTCAAACAGTAATTTTCTCAAATTGTTGCATATTTAAATATGATTATAATGTGTCCTTAGCATTTTAAAATTATATCATGGATCCTAAGTGCTTACGAATCTAAAGAGCTGTCTATGTAAGATGATGTATTTGTATAAAATAGTCTATAATATAATGGATACATTATTTGGATTCACTTAATGCCACGTTTCCACACTAGTGGGAAAAACCTGAGAAGACCTAAAATAGACTTGTATATTTAGTTGTCCTTTCCTTGATCTTTTCCAGAAGATTTACACAGGTGCTCCATTTGCCTGTAATTTCAGTCCAATAGCTACTAGCTACCAGTGGCTCTTAACAGGGTGGCCACACTTTAGAATCCCCTCCCACTGCCCCAGAAAAAGGAATTGAGATGTGTCGTGTACATATATGTACCAACTCCCCATAGTGAATGTAAACACGATGTACTGCAAACATGCACTACTAAAAATACTACATTTAAAAAGAGTTATCCCTGAACTTTAAAAAAAATACAGCTGGCCAAATTCCTCTCCTGTAAGTGTTTATTTCTGTGGTCTGGGCACCATTGTTTTATAAAGCATTTTCTTGTGAACTCTTAGGAAGTTATGAACTTAGCATGGAGAGCTCTCCTATATCCTTCACTTTGCTTTTACCTTTAGTTATATTGTACATAGCCATAGTACAATTATGAAGGCAGGAAAATGGCACTGAGAGGAGATGTATTTATAATTGTGTGTCATCTTAATCTCTGTGATTCTTGTAGCTGTTACCATAATGAAGGTACTGAATTATTCCTACATCATTAAGATCTCCCTTCCTCATGCAAAGTCTTTATAGTCGTCTCTCTTTGCCCTCTACCATCCCTAATGCTTGGCATCCACTAATAGTTTTGTCATTTGAAGGAATGTTTCATAAGTTGATTCTTACAGTTTGAGACCTTCTGTGATTGCCCCACTCCCACTCAACACAATGCTCTATTGATGTATCCAAGTTCTTGTGTACATCAATAGTTTATTCTTAGGTATACCAGGGTCTTTTTAACCCTTCCCCTAGTAATTATTTTCAGTCCCCTCACCATTTTTCCCTAATACAAATAAAACTCATGTGCTGATTTTGCTGTAGACATGAATTTTCATTTCATTTCTCTGGTATGGATAAGCAGGAGTGCAATTATTGGATTATATGGTATCCCTGACTCCCACCTGGCTTTCTCTGACGCTGCTCAGGTGGGAATGTGGGTTGTATGAGAAAGGTGAGAATCTAGGCTTCCATTCTTTTTTGCTGGTGGGGTGGGAGTGGGACCTCAGTGTTCTCTGTAGGGTTTGGCTGGAGTGACTTGGTGTTTGGTGGCTATTGTCTAAGCATTTTCTCTGTCTGGAGTTGCCCTTTCCCTGTCTTCTTTCTGCAGACAGCAGGCTTTGGCTGAAAGTATTATTTTTCCTGGTCAGTGCTTATTGGCATTTTTGGGTTATTGGCCTCTAATAGAACCTCATCTGGGATATCTGAGGCAAAAAGAAAATCCAGGGATTTTAGTACCATTTGTTTCTCGGATTTCCCACCTGGTTTGCCTACTTCTCTTCAATTGTCTTTTTATGTTTTTGGTCAGGAGTCAGTCTGGAGTTTTTAGCAGTACAGTACTTAGAAAGAATAGGAAAAAGTGCTTCTACTCTATCCTTCTGGAAATGGAAGAGCCATTTTTTTTCCAGTGTAGGTGAATCTTGAAAAGTGTAGCTAGAATTAAGTTCAACATAGCCATGCCTGTTTGTTTAACACTGAAAGACGATAGTCTAGTTCTGTGTGAAGGGAGTGTCTCAGTTTCTACTTCTGTTGGGTGGGAAAATATTTTCAATCATTTTAGCATTTTTGGACTTTGTCTTGGCTAACAGTGGAAATACTTTGAACAACACCTTCTTACCCGCCACCCTCGCCCCCTTTTAGAGACAGGATCTCATATTGCTAAGGTTGGTCTTCAAATCCTGGGCCTAAGTGATCCTGCTGCCTTGGCCTCTCAGTTAACTTGAATTACAAACATGCACCACCATGCTTGGCTTTATCCTTTGAAATGTGGCTGAACCTGGAAGAACAGAAAAAGGCTTTTGGAAATAAAATATCTATAGTACAATGGAGTCTCAGGTAAGATTCTTAGGTTTTAAAAGTTTAATAAATAAATTCATGGTATTGTCAAGAATAAATAGGTTATTTGGAAAAGAGACCCACCAAATTGCACCACTATCACATAATTTATGTTTAAATATTAGTTCTTTCTTCAAAGTTCATGCTCCATATATTAACTAAATAATGATTTAGGAAGGGAAACACCTGTGTTAAGTGTGTGATTCAGAGGACTTATCCTGAAAGTGTCTTTACTCGTAGGCTCAGTGATAATCAGAAAAATGGTTCTAGGGATGATATCCTTGCAAGAACTAAAATATAGATTTAAAGAAAACTGATCTAAGGTGAAAGGTCTGGTAGGGTAGTGGTGTAAATCAATGTCAAATGCTGTGGAGGGTGCAAGCAAAAGGTAAAAGTGATTGGGTGTGGTGTGACTGAATACAGAAAAAATTAGAGGTTAAAGTTAAGGACCCGAGATTCCATCATAGAAGGTGGCCAGCTGGAGGAGAGTGGGTCTGTACTCTGTGTCTTTCCATTCCATCCCAGGGAGTGGGCCAATGGCTGGAAGACAGTGAGCCTGCACTTTGAAGCCCTCCATTACATCGTGGAGGAAGAGCCAGTTTGAAGTCAGTTTGTGATTATGGGCTGCTTCCATTGCATCCTAAAGGGCAAGTCAGCTATAAGAATGTAAGACTGATGGGAACCCTAAGACCTAGGACAACAGCCTGGTGCACAGAGACATACACACACCTCTGGAGGGTGAAGTAGTCTGTGAGACCATTAATGATGGAGCATCTGAATTAGCAGTGAGGAGATAGCAGTTAGACTCTGGAGAACTCCCCTGACAGAAGAGCAGTCCCGACCCCTACATCCAGAGGCCAAGTTCAGCTCTATAGCCAACACATCTCTGGGATGCAACACGGACATTAGCACAGAGCTGTAAACACCAGAAGAAGAAACAGAACATAGACGCCTCTGCAGGCCTGCCAGCTGCCATCAGGGACCAGTAGCCAGTTTTGGTGGAGAGAACCAGCCAGGCAAGCTACCAAGCACCTGCCACCATCAGGAGAGCCTCGAAGTAGTTGCGTGTGTCTGGAGAAGCCAGCCCTGTACCCTGACACCACCCTGGGAACCTAGAATAGGAGAAACCCAGGTGTCTGACCCATTCTCCTACACTGTGAACTGATAGCCAGCACAGGAAGTGCTTGGGATCCCACAACCTGCTTGTCCAGAAGAACTCGGGGAAAATGTCAAGACAAAGAAGCAAAAGGCAGTCTCTGGCCTGCAACCCATGCAGAACAAGTCCAGGAGATATAAATATAGATGAGTTTGGAAGTTACACATTTGAAGTTTCTGAAGTGATGGCAACTGAAGTAAAGGAACAACTTCATGAGGCTATAAAAGAAATTAGATAAGAAATGCAATCTCAGGTAAAAGAAGAAATGAAAAATATAACAAAAGAATTGCTAAGCATCTCTACAGGAAGACATAGATTTAAAAAAAATAGAGTAGCATAGGAAAATGAGGGAAACCTTGCATAAAAAATATAAAAGAGATATAGAATGCATGAAACATTCAAAGAGATATCCAGGAAATTAAAGACTCCAATGAAAGCTGGAAAAACTGCTTGAAAGAAACTGAAGATAGGCTTTCAGACCTTGAAGACAGGTTTGTAGCTAGCAACAGTGAAAGGAAAGATCTCTTCAACGTAACAAAGAATGAGGAAATAACAATTCAATGACTGTGAGGTGACACAAAGGGAAATAACTTAAGAGTGATAGGTGTAAGTAAAAAAGTATGGGCAAAGACAAATGAAATAATAAGACTATTTATAGAAGTAATAGCAGAAAATTTCCCAAGCATGGGACAAAGATCTGGCATACAGATAAGTGAAGCATATAGAACTCCAGCTAGCCATAATCAAAATAAATCTATACCCAGACATATAATAATCAAGATCCCAGAAACTCAGCATAAGAACAGAATATTAAAAGCTGTTAGAGAAAAGAAACAAACCACCTATAAAGTAAAACCCATCAGAATCACGACAGACTTCTCAATACAAACCATCAAGTCAAGAAGAGGTTGGAGTGAATTATTTCAAGTCCTGAAAGAAAATAGCTTCTAGCCCAGACTGATGTACCTTAAAAAACTGCCTTTCAAAATTAATGGAGGAACAAGATACTTCTATGACAAAGAATTAGTGAAGGAATTCATGATTACCAAACCAACTTTACAAAGAATACTGAAGGACATTCTAGAGAGAAATAAAAATGACCATGGTTCCAGGAATAGCAGCAGAGGGGTATTACTAAGCAGGGCAAGCAGTCAAATGGAGGGGAAAATTAGGGCGCCAACAGCAGGAAAATAGCAAGGCAGAGATGAACCAGTATATGTTGGCCATAGCCATTATTGTAGATGGCCTCAATTCACCAATAAAAAGGGACACAGGCAGAGTGGATCATCAGACAAGATCTATCAATATACTTTTTACAAAAAATATATTTAACTAGAAAGGAAATTCATAGTAAAAGTCAAAGGAGAGAAAACAATGCTCCAAGGAACAAGAAAAAGGCAGCAGAATAGGTAAGAAAGATACGGCATTGTTATACAATGCAAAGCTACCCAGCTAGAAAGAAAGATAACTTTGAGGCTCTTGTAGGTAAACGGATGCAACTTGAGATCATGCTCATGGATGAAATGGTTCAGAGTCACGTGGGTGAACATTGTGTTGTCTCCCTTCTGTAAGAGACTGAGGGAATTAGTGGGATCCAAAATGCACACTGGATATTGTGAAAGTGAAAGGGAGAGACATATCTGAAAAGGGAAAGTGGTAGCCATTGTTAATTTCCAATTATCTTGTTTTGAGGCCACGTATTGTTCCCATTGTTCTATTTTATTTGCTTTTATTCTGTTTCAGTTTATTTGATTTTATGATATCAGATGGTGTGGGCAGCTATTTCAAAGATAACAAAACATATTATGCTAGTCATTGTTGATGCCCTGTTATCTCATTTTGAAGCCCTATTTTCCTTTCATTGTTTTGCTTTGATTTTATTGTTTTGTTTTGTTTGATTTTATTATGTCTGATAGTATAAGTAGCTACTACGAAGATAACAAGAGGCATTATGGCAGCCATTGTTGATTTCCTATTGTCTTGTTTTGAAGTCCCGTATCACATTCACTGTTTTGTTTTGATTGGCTCTGTTCTGTTCTGTTTTGTTTGGTTTTACTCTCTTCAAAATGAAAAATAAAATAAAATAAAATTTAAAAAATAAAGTTAAGGACCTGGAAATTTCATTCCTCCTGTTTCTCTGACTATACTTTCTTATTTTCTTTTAGAGGTTCCTTTTCTTTACCTGTGTTATGTTTTGTGTCTAGACATTCTTCCAAAGTCTCATGTGCTCATAGAGGGGGCCTTACCAGAGTTTGCTGGATCTAGGGTGTGTGAGTGTGGACTAAGGTTATATACTGGGATCAAGGATGTGCATAATGGAATTCCTACCCTAGGTGTAGGTGGCACCAATTCATAGATTCGTAGCCTGAATGGTACATAAAGGGACAGAAAGAAAACTTGGTGGTGCTGCTGCTTGGTACTGCCTGTCTGCCTTGCTGTGGACAGTTTCTCCTCTGCTTTGTCCCTGTACCATGCCACCGTGCCTTGGAACCAGCCAACTATGGACTGAAATCTCTAAAAACTGGGAGTAAAATAAATGTTTCTCCTTTAAGTTGTGAATGTTCAGTATTTTGTCCCAGCAAGAAGGAAGGTGTCTTAGTTATAAGACACCTATGCATAATTCTGTATTCTCACATATCCTACCATTGGATGATCTTAGTTCTACAGTCTCAAAGTGCAGTTCTATGAAAAAGTTAAAGGAATGTGAGTGAAAGACAAAGACTTGGAATCCTTTAACTTTTTCATAGTACTGTACTTTTTTTTTGATAGTACTGTACTTGAGACTATAGAACGTCTAAGATCATCCAGTGTTAGAATATGTGGTAGGTTCTCCCTTATGCCATAAAAGTGGAAAACTGCAATAACTGGGGAAACATCTCCAACATGACTATTTACTCTTGAATGACTTTGACTTTTTTTGGTATAAGGACTGCCTATCAACATTTCCTTTTCTCCTTACCCTTATCCTCCCTTCATCTCTCTTTTCTTTCTCCTTGCCTCCCTCCCTTCTCCCATCCTTCTTCTTTTCTCCCTCATTCCCTCCCTTCCTTTTCCTCCTTCCTTTCTCCTTCCTTCCTGTCTTCCTTCCTTCGCTCCTTCCTCCTTTTAAGAATAAATGGGAATATCACAGAAATGGGAAATGCAGAATTCAATGTTATGTGATACCTATAAGTATTGAAAAAGAAAAATCAGCTTGCTACTGCATTGCAATGTGACTGCATAGCTAATGGTCTATGTGAGGCCTGATAAATAACAGTGATCCAAATATCACAGACAATAGAATCTATAAGACTACAAGCAAGTTAGAATTTGATGACATCAAAAGTACATTTCTTAGCACTTATTCTATAGTCGTAAGATGCTGAGTATTATGAATTCTATAAATCATTATGGTAAGTGAATATAAAAGTTTGTAATATTTTAAAATTCTTTCTATATCTGTCTGCTTAAAAATATCTAGGCAATAAGAAAACATTTTCTCTTTTCAGTAATTTAAAAGATTTTTAGGTGGTTTAATAGATTTGAAAATGTCTGAATATCAACTCCTGAAAAAACAGAATTCACACTTTTCTACTACTTAGGTATTTATTAAGCCAAATTCCTTTCATGCTTGTTATTAATATGCCCACATTCATAATACTCTTAGGACTATGCCTTCAGAAGCAAGTTGACTACAACGTGATATTTTATCGTGATATACTGATAGATCAGCGCAGTGGATGGTCTGAATTTACACTGTTGTAAGAAAGGCTTGTCTGCTAGATCTGATCTGAACTGGTGTTACCAACCTCAGAATGGACAACTTGCTAACATCAGATCAATGCTAACTGTAAAGCAGAATGATATAAATAAAATCCAATCATGTGTATATATATTACATACACATGTGCATACACACACACAACTTTGTCCCTTAGAATCTAGGATGTTGGTTCCAGGATGCCCCTAAAATACCAAACTCAAGGATGCTCAAGTTCTTTATACAGTTCAATATGATGTTTGCTTATAACCCCTGCATATCCCTTGTATACTTTAAGACATCTCCAGATTACCTATAATACCTACAGCAATGTAAGTGCTAGGTAGATTGTTGTTATACTGTATTGTCAGGGAATAATGGCAGGAAAAGTGTATACATATACATTACAGATACAGTATTTTTCCCAAATATTTTCTACTCATGTTTGGTTGAATCTGCAGGCATAGAACCCACCATGTGAGAGCCAACTGTATGTATGCCTTACGCATCCACATGTGTGTGTAGTCCTGTGTGTGTGCATGTGTATTTCTCTCTCTCTCTGTCTCTCTCTGTCTCTCTGTCTCTGTCTCTCTGTCTGTGTCTCTCTCTGCCTCTCTGTCTCTCTGTCTCTGTCTCTCTCTGTCTCTGTCTCTCTTTCTGTCTCTCTGTCTCTCTCTCTCTCTGTCTCTCTCTCTGTGTAGACCAACTTAAATAACAAGCTGTTCTTTCCTCTGGTTCACCCTTTATCCCCACCCCCATCACCATGGAGTGGTCCCATCGGCTTTTTATCAGAACTAGATCACATCGATGTCCCTTTTAGGCTCAGTGGGAGACTCCCAACCACTGTGTTTGGACAAACTAGAAAGTTACCCTATAATCATATATTTAAAAAAAGAAATAACCTTACCCTCATTTGAAACAAAGCCAATTATTACTTTTAAAAAGCTACCTGCTTTCAATTAAGCAGGAAATTATCTAAGAAGCCACTTAATTTGCTTTGGTCTGTAGTCCCACAACTGCTTTATGCTGAGTGGAGCATGAAATTAAATATGTAACAACTATTCTAATGGTTATGTTTCAGAATGCCAGCACTTTAGAATCTTAGGTGTACTGAATGGTGACAAATACAAAAACATACAAATCAAAGCATACGGCTGTGTTGAGTCTGAAAAAAAATATAAAATATTAAGTTCTGTATGTTTTCAGTTAAAACGATTACAATTTTAAATCTTACAATAATTTGTGTATATAGGAAGAGTAACAGTGTATGTGTGAAAAAAATCTCTAAAACTTAAAATACTTTTTATCTTCCTCATGGAAAATTTTACTCTATTTTTTTGGGCCCAAATGTAAAGTAGATTATACAAGGCTATATTAAAAAAGCAAGTTAATGAGTTTTTACCATTTGTTGAAGAAATACCAATACTAATCCCCTGTTTGAGGGGCTTGTCTTTATTTAGAGCCAAGGAGACATACTGTTTGCAATGGAGAAACTGTTTATGTAGACATATACAGACACTAGTTTATGCAAGAAATTTTAGAAGCATTACTAAAATGACACTTCAATCAGTACTTAACAATGTTGTAAATGCTAGATGGTTCTCAGATCCTCTTATTTATTTAAAACATTTCTTACAACTTTAAAACTATTTTTATACTGGATAAATCTTTTCAAACACTAATCATAGTATGAGTAAACATTTAAAAAATTTCTGTATAAATGTGGAGAAAAAGCATCATTGCTCTTTTGTAGTTAGTGAGTTCAAAGAAACCATTTTCTTTCCTTTCTTTTAAAAATCTAGACTAGACATTCTTCTGCTTTTAGCAGAAAATTTGACAAAAAGAAAAATTTGTGTTTGTTTTCCTCATGTGTTAAGCAGTCCATTTGAGCTGAGATAGCATGAAGGGTTCCAGAATACTCAGATACTCATTTACTTGGTGTTAAAGATATTTAATATTACAGTTTATGCCACTGAATTTTTCTATAGCTGGGTATATTGAAATATTAAAAGTATTTCCCAGGTTTATAAAACTATTATCTTTAAAAATTCTCTGAGAAATCACAAAAAAGACATCATGGAAATTGATGAGGCTTTGGATATTTTTCCAGGTCAAGACATCTTGCTTTTCTACATCTCTTGTTCATTTCTTTATGATCAATGAGAGTGTAGTTCATAATCACAAGAATCCTCATATGACAGTCACACCGGCAGCTTAACCTCTCTGAGCCAGATTCCTGTGAACCATAATGGTGTTTCATTATGGGAAGTCAGATATAAGTATTTAGGAGAGTCACGGATATGTGGGAGCATCTCATTATTATGATTTAAGCACCTTCAGTTGCTTGGTGGATCACCTCATCTTCCTCTTGTTTGGCTTTTCCTGCCACAACAGATCCCAAGCAAAGTACTTCTTGTTAGTTGTTTCATTCAATCTTCCCAACAGGCTGAAAAAGCCATCCATTTTTTTATTATCCCATTTTACAACTGAGGGAATCAGAAGACAGAGGCTGACAATATTTTATTCATGATTTCAGGCAGAAAGAAACAGATAAAGGTGATACTTTGAATTCAAGAGGTCTGTTTCCTTGAAAGTTGGCTGAAAGTTTTCCCTACTTATATCTGACTTGTAATCTGGACCAAGCTGCATGACATTTCTCCTCTAAACCCATGTGTTTTTCAGCAAGGATGCCAGTGACCACATAAAGTATACACTTCTGGACATGGACTTTGTTGAGCACAGTCAAATCTCTACTATATAAAAAGATATTTTAGAGCAGTCCAATTGCATCTATCAAACAAAAACTGAAATGAAATTTAAAGATAAAAATAGGTGTCTTTCTATAGCTGGGAATGTGATTTATATATATACAAGTGATGCAATTTTCCAATTAATGAGTGGGGTTTTGTGCACATAATGTCCATTAATACTAATGAATAGTGTGTGTGTGTGGCATAATAGATGACCATGCTAAACACATGCTGTTCCCTGCCAGGAAGCAGATCTGCCTATGATAATTTTTCATGTGATATTGCACCTATGAAATCGAGAAAATGAATTAATTATACTTACAAATGTTTAGTGGAGTAATAATTTCAACAGCTAACCAATTCAGTAAGAAACACTTGAGGTATAAAATTTTTACTAGGAAATAATTGACCAATATTTTTAACATTCTCAACTTGGAGGGAAACATATTTTATTGAAAAGAGTGAATCTAAGCACAAGACTAACAACATTTGGAACCCTGAAAATCGAAATGGGTCAGCTTTAGACTACAGTACAAATTTCATACGATCTTACAAAGACGGGACTAATTTTACCAAATATTCAATCCCAAGAGTCTGACAGAGCCCCAAGAAATAGTTTCTTATTTATTTTCATGGAAAGTTGCCTGGAAAAATAAAATTCAAAGATGAAAATCAATTTAGTTTCAAAGAATAGCAACAAATTCTCAGACTGGGACAATGTACCGGTTTGTTTCCAAGTGAATTATCTGATCTCAGGGTTTACCTTAGCTTCATGGCACACTGTGTGACCTAGAGCTCTGGAAACTTTTATTCTTCGGATGTTTCTCATGTGTTGTGGATGCTTTGCCAAACAAACAGAGCAGCATCCTGAACTACCATAAGATTTCTACAGAAACCTTCTTCTGATTACTTCCCATTGGATTCTCTGCCTTGCTCTCCTCCTTACCCTTTCTTGATCTCTCTGACTTGTCTCTTTCTCACGTATACCTAACCACACATACATATTCCTTGTCTTATAATTTAAGAAATATAATGATGAACACACAATTTTTAAAAATTTGAACACCAGCATCAAAAAGCAAGCAATTTGAAAGGATGGAAAGGAGAAAACTTCGACTTTGCATTTCCAAAGACAGTTGTAATTATAGCACCAGTTTCTCAATTTTATCTAAATTCTTATCTGCCAACATTTAGTGCTGAACTTTCCAAATTTAGCAAAGTCAAGACCAGGAGCAAATGAGCCAGAGGTCATGAAAGAGTATCTCTTGGAAAGTTAAAAAATATTATTGTGAAAAATCTAGAATGATTACCAGGACATTTTTCTTGTCTAACATTTTATGATTAGAAATCACCAAAGCAAGGCTATTGATAGATCTAATATTTAGCTGAGTTCTTTTACTTTAGCTAATTACAAGTATGTTCAAACATACCAGGACATAGGGGTGTGCAAAGATATAACTCATCCTTAAAGAAATGTCATGTATGTTTGAAATACTGGTATAGGTAATATAGGATGTGGTAAGAGGACAATATATATTGATGAGAAGAGGATTAAACATAGCAATCAATGATCTATAGTTTACATAACAGTGTTATTATTATTGCTATTGTTGCTATTGTAGATAGAGAGAAAATAAAGATGGAAGGAAATATCTTCTAATGTTGTTAAATGAGAGTTCAAGGCAAGGCAAGCCTTAAAATAATAATCTTGTTTCAAGTCATTCAATCAACTATTTATTTATATATGTATCAAATACATTTTATTTTAAAGATGATTTATGAGCAATGCGTTACACTGAGTAAGGATCTGGGATAGGTTTTGAACGTGCAAAGAAGAGCAAGATGTGCTCTTAGTCCTTCAAGGGCTTCCAGTTTTGAGAGTAGATAGGTAAAGAGAGAACCACAATGCAATGTCAGTGTGCTGTAGTGGACCAGAAGCCTATGAGAAGTATTGAGCAATAGACTGTAGTAACTCTTTATTTGACACACGGACCGTGGCCACTGTTCCATGTTCAAATGCACATCCTAATTTAAGGATTAAAATCTATAGATTTTACTTGTTAAAAAGTTACCAATCATATTGCTTTATTGAACTGTACAGAATGTGTATCATGTATAATAAATTATTTTTATGCAATTTATAACTGGGGTTAGTGTGTGTTATTACCTTGTCAGTAATTTATTTAATCACAAAAATGCTTCAGTGTTATATTGAATGAGTGTTTTTAAGGAAAAATTGAAGTTTTAGGTTTATCTCAAACTAACCCAACATTTTATTCATTTTTTAAACATACAGTCACTGAGCATTTGTCTTAATACAATGTTAGGCTCTTTGATATATTTATAGTCTGGTAGAGAAAATAAAATTGGTATCCTGGCAATGTTACTATAGCAAAGAAAGTAAAATGCACCATAAAGTTCTAACCTTGTGGAACTGGAGGTGTAGATTAAAAACAGTTCATAATAATGGTATGTGTGTTGGGAGTTTGAAAACCATATGCATACAAACATGTGCACTCACATGCATGCACACACACATTCCTATTCTATAGTGTGGATATGGTCTCAGTGTGTCCCTGAAAGGGTGATGTGTTGGAAGTTTGGTCTTAGTAGGGTGATCTTAAGGACCTTTAAGAGGTAAAGCCCAGAAGAGATGAGGGCATTGTCTTTAGAAGGAATCAATGTATCCTAGGGGCATGGTTAGTTCTTAAGAGAGGGTTGTTATAAAAGAACAAGATTGGTTGTTCCTCAGCCTGTCCCCACCCTCGGGTTTTCTGTCTTGCCTTGTGATCTCTCCCTTACACACACTCCTACCACTGTGATGCCATCTGCCATAAGGCTGCCATTAGAGCTGAGCTGAGACAGAACCATGCCTTTAAAACTCCAGAACTGTGAGCTAAGAAACCTCTTTATAAAGTTTCCAACTTTAGGTATTTCATTATAGTGAAAATGGTCATATGTATATTATACATAATTATATATGCTAATATATGCAACATGTGTGCATATATTATATACATATACATGCATTCAGATGAGGCTGCTGTCTATTTAAAAATGTGAAACTGAGAATATTTCTTAAACAATGCGTTTTGCACTGCGTTTTTACAATAAATTGAACTTTGTACCAAACTATGAACTCTGCGTTTCAGTCTTTGATCATGCATCTTTGCAGTTACCTTTTAGCATTCAGATCAAGAACTAGACCATTATCTGCACTTACTGTTAGTTTTCACATTTAGTTCTATACATCCTAAGAAATGCTTTGAAGGTTTGAGGCATAAGCTGTTGTTTCTTTCCCATATAAATATTCAGTTATTTTGATAACATTTACTGAAAGTGTTTTCCTTTTCCCATTGCATTATCATGTTGTCTTTGCCAAAATTAACAGACTACATATGTGATTGGTCTGTTCCTGCACTATCTTGTGTTCTTGATGGTGCCTTGGGAGGTACAGAAAAAAAAATCTTAATTTTAGGATATGTACAATTTTAACCTATAAATATTTTTATGGTTAGTCTTATTGTAATCTACTTTTGAAGTTTTCACTTACTCCAAAGTTATGAAGATGTTATCATACATTTTCTTCTAAAAGCTTTGGTATTTTGCAGTGCACGTTTAAATCTATAGTCCCTGTGTAGATTTTCTGGTGTATATGAGGTAAGAATAAAAATTTCTTTCCATGACCATCAAATTCTATCATTTCCCAACTGCATTGCAGTCAGTGTCTCTGTCATAAATCAAATTACCTCATATGTGTGTTTCAGTTTCTCAACTCTTTTCTGTTCCACTGATTTATTGCTCTATTTTTATGACAATTTATCTTTTCTTAATTAATATAGTTCCATAATAAGTCTTCATAAGGCTTCCTTCAGCATGGAGCAACAAGGTTATTTTGGTTAATTTTGACCTGCTACATTTCCATACACATTTTAGAAATTTGTTTATCTTTTGGAAGATGTATACAAAATCTGTCAGGAATTTATTTAGGATTACATTCATCTTAGTCAAATTTGGAGAACATTGTTAACTTTACAGTACTGAACTTTTTAGTTCATGGGCATATTATAATCTTCATTTATTTATGTCTTTTAACCTTTCTTTCCCCATATTTTGTAGTTTTTGATAAAGAGGTATTACAGATTTATATAATATTTATGCCTAAGTATTGGGGTTTGACAATACAATTGTTGGTGATGTTTTGATATATTAACTAAACTAGACTGCAGTTCACCTGAACACATGAAGCTGAGAGTATTTCATACTGTTTTTACACTGAATTGAATTCTGTACCAAACTGTGAATATTATAATGCAACCTTTTTCATGGTCCTTTACAGCCATTTCTTAGCATTGTATTTAAAGGTACATTAAAAACATATAAATCTATATAGATCATTTAAAAACATGAATCAGTTATTCAGTCAAACATTAATCTTAGTATTGTTATGAAGGTATGTTGTATAGTAGAGTCTCTAACATTTGACTCTAAGTAAGAGAGGTCGCCTTAGATAATCTGGGTAGACCTAACTGAATAGTTGGAAAACCTTAAAAATAAGACTGAGCTTACCTTATAAAGAGATAAAATCTGAGGATGATAACTTTGGCCTGTGCTCATGGAGTTTCATTGTGCTCATGATCTTCCCTTTCTGATTGCCTGCACTAGAGATGCTGGACCTCCTTAGTCAGCCCCATGATAATAATGAGCTCATTATCTTGTTGAACAGACTGATGCGGATTTTGGTAATGGAAGTGGTTTCAGAAGAGCAAGGTCTTAAAAATATGGCCAAAGAATGACTCAAAGCATTGACTCAAAGCATTGTGCCTGCAATCAAATACCAATACCTCAGAAATATTAAAAAGCTTCATCAAGGTCATTAGATACCAAGGAATCAAAGCCAATATGTAAAACCAGACTTGCTGCAGTAAAGTCTTAACTATAGGGCAAAGCTGTCTCTCTATAAGGCACCAGAGATTTAATTAGAAAAAAATTAACATTTTAATATTCATACCCTATATAATGCAATAAACCTCAGGATCTGTTAAATGATTTTTTCCCTTTGGCATCATCATTGGAAAGAATACATGGTTCCAGAGGAGGTCGAATTGAGGGAAAGTAGAAAGGGAGGGACAAGCACCTCCCCATAAAGTTTGGCATATTAATTCTTACAAATCTTCATCTACTCATTTCTCAGCTTTGGTTTCACTATTCCGAGTCAAATACCATATTAATTTATTAATATTCAAAGTCCAAAGAGATGTAAATGCTAAGAAGAACGCATTTGAAAACCACATGCTTGCTATTTTCAGAAGCCTAATATTTATGAGTCTTCTCTTCGTGGGAGGAAGAATGAGCACCAGTTGCTCTAAGGGGCTTGATTTCCTTGTTCTGTACCAGCATTTGTGCATAGAGAGTTACAGGAATGCTGCCTCCTGCCACTTAACTTTTACTGAGAGTGATAGTATGTGTGAGGTGAATGCACCTCCTGTGAACCTCTGCACCCCTGTCCTCCAAGGGAACCGGGAATTCATGGTACCTTGACCACCTTGGGAATGAATACCTACAGGCTAAGCCAGTCTGTGAGTGAGTAGGGCCAAGCCATGCTGGACACAAAGCTCTACCCGAAAGGGATCTTTTTAAGGCATGGGTATGACGGGGTAAGGAATGTCCATCAGGAAAACAAGAGTAAAAAAAAACCAAAGAGAGCAAAACTTTGGGTCCAGCACTCCAAATACACTTAAGGTAAACTGAGGTAGTAAAGAAAGTATTAACCAAAAATATTTCCAGGAGGGTCAGGGAGACAGTAACAGTGGTACTATCTGTGTATATTGTAGTAGGAAGACTTGTGACTCTTCCAATATGTCTCACACATGAGACATGTTCTTGGGAGAATCAATTAATCTATAT
>PVJX010013979.1:0-46031 GCA_004027295.1 Dolichotis patagonum
TCGAGATGCCGGAAACGATGGGCACTGGGGAGAGAACCCTCCCGGCCGCCCGCCTGGTCCACGCCATATGCCTGGGTGAGCATCATCACCAGTGACCCACGGGGTGACAGGTGCATGTCCACACAAAAGGCTTCAAGCCAGGCACAGGGCCCACATCTGTAAACCCAGCACACAGGAGGCTGAGGCAGGAGATCTGTAAGTTCTAAAAGCTAAAACACGAGCATGGGAGACCTGGAGCTACAGAACCGGGCTGAGTCTCGGCTCTGCTGCTTGGTCTGGAAGAACCCAGGCAAGGACACGGGGGCTCTCATCCGCCAGAGCACCCCGAGCTGGCCCTGTGGTAACAGCTGGGTGCCAGCCTCTGACCCGCACAGGGGCCCCACCCCAAGCCTCGAAGAGCTTTACCTGGGTCCCAGGGTCTCCACCGCTTCGGGGGGCCCAGCCAGTAGGAACAGCCCGGCCCCTTTCTCATCTCCCACAGTCAAGAACAAGAGAGTGTCCTGGGAGGGACAGACAGATGGACAGACGGCCAATGAGGCCCCGGCCCGAGGCCACAGAACCCCTTGAGCCACCGCAGGAGCCCTGAGACGTCGAGGAGGAGGAGGAGGAGGAGGAGGAGGAGGAGGAGGAGGCGGAGGTGGCGGCGGCGGCAGCAGTGGCAGCAGGGCTGCCATCCATGCCATCCAGGTCCCATGAGGGGCTCCCACCAGCCCCGTGCCTCGGGTGCCCACCATGGGAACCATGAAGGCCCCGGAGGCCTCACTAGGCCCAGCCCCGCCTGCACTCACCTCAGCCCCCACCTCGTTGGCAATGATGTTCATGAACTCGGAATCACCGTCCTTCCTGCGGCACAGGACGTGGGCTGAGACCCGGCACCCAGACCCCGGCTGGGTGGGGGGCGAAGGCTGGCAGGCACACCGGGCCCAGCCCTGCGAGCTAGCCCAGCTCTCGGGGCCCAACACGGGACTCTGGGAGCCAGGCCCAGCTGGGAAGTTCCGGGACAACAGGGTGACCCAGCCCAGGAATGGGCCCCTGGGCCTCCCAGCTCCTCACCTGTGCAGCGCCACCACCCCGCCCCAGTCTGGGTCAGCCCTGAGGCTGCGGGCCACGTGCACAGCCAGGTCTCTGAGCAGGTGCAGGTTGTTCTGGAATGGAAGGGACAGCATGGTGGATGGGCAGGAGACAGAACCGGGTGCCATCTCTCCAGCCTCACTGCTCCCTCCTGACCCCCTGGAAAACCGAACATCTGCTTAGGCCGAGGCCAAGGCCGAGGCCGAAACATCCACTCCAGGCGGGGCCAGTGCTCTCTGCACCCTCGGACCAGTCACCTTCTGCAGGAGCTTCACGGAGCTCTGGAGCTTGGTCACCGCCTGCACGTAGTCCTCCGCCCCGCACCTGCGGGACAGGAAGGGGGCGCCTGCTGCCCAGCCTGGGGTGCTGGGAGCAGGCCCAGGAGGACCAGGTGGGGCACAGAGAAGGAGGGAGCTCCGGGTAAGCCCACCTACGCCCCCAGTCTTCCTGTGATGTACAGACTGCTCTGCTCACCCTGCAGGGGCAGAGCTAAAGGCCCAGGCCTGGGGACCCACGGGGTAGGGACAGGAAGGGGTGGATGTACTTGAGCAATGCGGTCAGAGCCTTCTCACTCGCGTGACTCCGCTCCACCCACTTCATCACGCGCTGCCCAGCCAGGAAGAGCAGGTTGGTCTTGTTCTTCTTGCCCTTCTCAGTGCCCAGGATCTTGATGACCTACGGCAGGGCCCACACGGATGCGCACTGTCACACGCGCGTGCACACAGCTCAGGCAGAAAGGCCCGCACACCCCCGGCCCCTGAGCCCCGCCCACCTGCAGGTCGCTGAGGTTGCTCACGTGGGTCCCGCAGCACATGTTGGCATCCACGCCCTCGATGGTGACCACGCGCACCGGCCCGGCGTGATCGTCAGGCAGGCCCCGGCCCCGCACCCGCTCCACCTCAGGGTCGTCGGGGCTCAGCTCGCGCACACTCACGGGCAGCCGCGCGCGGATCTTCTCGTTCACACTCTGCTCAATGGCAGCCACCTGCTCGGCGGTCACGGAGGGACTGTCCAGCTCGATGGCGCTCCGCAGCCGGCCCAGATCCCTGCCCAGGAGGAGGGCGCTGCTAGGAGCCACTCACAGCCCAGCCTGGGCGACTCAGTGAGACCCCGTCTTAAACTTTAAAAAGGGCTGCAGATGCAGCCCTGTGCGAGGGCCGGGCCCATCCTTCCCACCTCACAGAGAGGGCATTAAGGGTCACGATCAAAGCCACGAGGCCAGCATGGCGGGGTCTGGACACGCCCCGGATTCTGGGCTCCAAACCCCGAACTCTGTCGCCTTTGTGTTCCCCTGAGCAACTCGAGGTCACTCCCCTCCGATCCTCCACACGAGGAGAACCCCTCTGTGGCCTCCCACTCCCAAGCCATCCAGGGACGGGGCGGGCAGGGCACTTGGAGCCGCGGCCTGCTCACCACGAGGTGGTCTTCAGTCCAAACAGCTGCTCGGCAACTGCGGTGATGAGATGCTGCCCTAGGCAACGAGGGCGAAGGACAGGAGAAAAGTGAGACACCATGCCCGTGACCCCAGCACTCGGGAGGCTGAGGCAGGAGGACACAGAGTTCAACGCCAGCCTGGACCACAGGGTCAGATCGAGGCGCAGGGCAGTGCTTGCCTGAGCCTCCACGGGCCGGGCCGTCAGGGGAGATTTCGACCCCTGCTCCTCTCCTCGTTAAATATTCTACCAACTGACTGGCTGCAGGGACAAACATCGGACACGGGATTACTGGTACTTTATGTAGAAAACATGTGAAAAGCAATTAGCATGCTGGCGGTAAATACTTCAAACATGGTCCTCTGTAGATGGACCCAGGAGAAAAGAGCAGTGGTGGGTCACTGAAAAGCGTTTATCTCACTCTAAAATAAATAAAACAAGGACAATTTAAGTCTATACTTTTTATCCTAGTACATGTTATTAAATAAAGTTGAAACTATGAGTCAAGAGAGAGAGATCTGTTTGTTTTTGAGACAAAGTCTCACTACATAGCCCAGGCTGGCCTTGAACTCACATCGATCCTCCTGCCTCAGCCTCCCAAGTGCTGGGGTTACAGGCCTGTGCCACCACACCTCACTGTAAGTTAACTTTTTAGTAAGCTGTTTCTTTCTAATGAATTGGCCATTTCACTGCCCAAGTTCTGAAAAGGCCAACAGACCACAGAAAGACATCTCTTTAGGCTCCTGCTTGAAACCAACAGCATCAAGAAGCTGCCAGTCTTGATTCAGGGCCAGCGCGTTCGGGTCCCGACACGTGGTGTATGGTGTTCCTCACTGCCTCACCCCTCCACTCCATCAGCCCACAGGTGCTTCCCAGGTGCCCCACATTGCAAACTCCCAGAGGCCAAGCAGTAACCCTGAGGGTGACGCCAACGGTGAGGGGGAAGAGCAGACAGCCACTCTGGGGCAGAGGGAAGGGGCAGCCAGGGCGATCGAGAGCCAAGGGACATCGCTGCAGCCAGGACACCGGCCTTGCCGCGCCAGGCAAGACCTCGAGGCCTGCAGGAGGAAGGCGCCTGGGCTGTGGCTCCAAACAGCCCCAGTCCAGGTGGCCTCTCCCAAGGGAGCCGTAGGCTCAGGTCCCACAAGGCCGAGGCCTGGTTTATGCCTGGAGCCTCCCAACAGCAACAGAGAGGCGCGGCTGGACGCCAGCAGCCACAGCGGCAGAGCCCGGAGGACAGGAAGCGCGGGGACCAGGACACACAGGGCCAAGCCAGTGCTGAGGGGCCGTCCTGGGAGGCAGGGGGTGAATTCAGGACACCAGGGCACTAAGGGAAGGCCTGGCAGGCAGAGCGGAGCTTTCTCATTCCACCTGCACCTTGCGGGCTCAGAGAGGCTGAGAGACAGCCAGGAGGAGCTGTCATCAAGGGGGATGCTGGTGACACCCACTATTTCAATGGTTCCTGTTGCTTTCCTCCAATCTGTCACGCCCTGCTGAATCCAGGCTGACTCAGAGGATGGATCTCTTCCAGGTTGGCTCCAGGAGACCCCCAAATGCATCCCAATCTCCACGGCAACGGGCTGTGCTGGCGGGTGGGGCCCTTACCCGAGTGCTGCTGCATGTGGTCAAAGCGCCGCTCCCAGTCCACTCGGACCCGGACCTGGCTCCCCGGGGCCAGGGGCACCGCCATGAAGTGATCAGCTTCGGCCCCCCGGCGGGTCACTCTCAGCACAGGGACATCGTCAATCGTACCCCGGTCATCAGGCTGGACAAGAACAAGGGCAGCTGATAGACAGCGAGCACTTGGCCTCTTGCTGCGGGGAATGTCCACAAGACAGACCTAACCGGAGCCCCGGGGTGCACACGAGGGTCCCCTGCGGTCCATGACAGGCGCCTCCGGACACCGCGGGAGCTCCTGTACAGTCTGCCCTTAGGAACAGGAAGAGACGCTAAGCACAGCAGCAGAGATTTAAATTTTTTTTTTTGAGGTTCTAGTAAAATGCAAAGAAAGTGTATCCTTGATGTTGTTTCCTAGTGTAGATTCTTTTCTTTATTAATCTCTAAAATGGCTGGGCAGGGAACACATGCCTGTAATCCCAGCTAATCAGCAGGCTGAGGCAGGACAACCCAAAGTTAGAGGCCACTCTGGGTAACTAAGCAAGATGGACTCCAAATTTATTTATTTACCCTCCAAATTTAAAACAAAAAGTCTCTGAAAAGATCTGAGTTTCCTGCGTCTCACTACTCCATAGTCTGCATTACTACCTGGATAAGACTCGAGAACAGGTCGGGGGATTTAGCTCAGCGGCATAAGCGCCTGCCTGGCAAGTGTGAGGTCATGCGTTCGGTCCCGGTACCGCAAAAAAAAAAAAAAAAAAAAAAAAAAAAAAAGACTCGATCGAGAACGTTCCTTCCCTATGAAAGTAGCAAGGTTCAAGCGCTTAGAAGGCACTGTGCCAGCCCAAGGGTAGGACGTAAACAAGACAGGGATCTGGACCAGCGCTGGCGAACCCTTCGGCGACACAAACAGCCCACTGAGGCACGCGTGCCCGGGGCTCAGCCCCACTGCTCTGTGCCTCGCCACGGGACCGGAAAATATGTGCAGCTAGAGAAACGCAAGACCCCGCAGAGATTGCCCGGGCAAAATTCCTGGAGGAAGAAACGCTGCCCGCGCGAGGCCTGGGGGTCACCGGAGGGCGCGGGTTCCCCTTCAGGTATGGGGAAAACGCCGGCCGCGTCTGCTCGGGGCTCACAAGTCGCCTCCTCGGGCCTCCCTTCCCGCAGCGGCAGCTGCCCTGCCCACCTGGAGGGCTCGGCGCTGCCCCGCTGCGGGGCGGGAGCCTCCCTCTCCTCCCCTCTCAGGCGGCGCGCTGGCCCGCCTCAGCCTTCTCGTGCTCACGACTTACTCCGGGCAGACACTCCGCGCAGGCAAAGACGCCGCCCGCCCTGTCACGCCAACTCCTTACAGCCGGAAATAACACAGGGCTGTTTTTCAATGTTTTTGGTGTTTCTGAGCCAGGATCTCACTACGCAATCCAGCCTGGCCCCGCACTCGCGGCTGCTCCTGCCTCGGCCTTCTGCCCGCCGGGAGGCAGGCACGCGCTCCGTCTGAACACGTGTGCCCGGAGCGTCCGCGGACACCACCGCCCCGGCCCCGGCCCGCACCTGGCCGCCGCCCTCGGGGAAGAGCAGCGTGTCCTCCAGCACCACCCGGAACCCGCGCCGCGCCGCCTTGGGGTCTTCGCCCGCCTCGGCCGGCAGCTCCGCGGGGCAGCAGGCGACCACGACGGTGGAGAACTGGCGGGAGGGCGAGAGTCAGCCGGCCCGGCCGCCGCCCTCGGCCCCCGCGCCGCGCCCCCAGTCGGCCCCGCCGCACCTCCCGGGCATAGCTGTCGCGCTGACACCGGAACGCCATCGCGGACTCCTAGACCGCCGACCGCCGCCGGCTACAGAAAGCGGCGGGGGACAAACTTCACCAGCAGCGCCTCTGCGCAGGCGCAGAGGGAGGAGGACGGCGCGTGGTTTAGCTTATGTTCCTGAAAACGCGGCGGGCAAATGTGTTGGGTTGGTTTGAGACTATTATAAAACTTCCCAGGGACGGAGGATTTAGCTTAGCAGCAAAAGCGCCTGTCTGGTAAGCGCGAGGTCTTCAGTTTGATCCCTGGTACAAAAACAAAGCTTGCCGCTTAGATGGCCAGGATGGTGCACGCTGAAGCTAAGGCAGGAGGATCAAAAGGTCCCAGCCTGGGCAACTTAGGAACTTAGGGAGACCCTGTCTCAAAATTTAAGAATAGGGGATTTAGCTCAGCAGCATAAGTGCCTGCTGCAAGCGCGAGGTCGTGAGTTCGATCCCCAGAACAAAAAAAAAAAAAATTAAAAATATAGTTTGATTTTGAGTATGTTCAAAGGTGGCATCTGCAAGTATTTTGAAGACAACAAAGGCATTGTAGTAACTATTGTTGATTTCATAAGGTTTGTAAGTCCTGTATCACTTATTCTGGTTTATTTTGATTGATTTTATTGTTTTATTTTCATTGGTTTTATCCTCTTTAAAATAAAAATAAAAAGTTGTCACTTCCTGCCGTTCAGCACTCGAGGCAGCCCACTGGAGATAAGTAATAATAAAAGGCCTAATATTACTACACTTAGGATACTGTATTACTATTTCATTGTGTAAAGAATATTTAAAAGCCGGGGATTTAGCTCAGTGCTATAAGCACCTGCCTGGCAAGCACAAGGTTGTGAGTTTGATCCCCAGTACCCCCCCCAAAAAAAACCCCACATTTGTGACAAACCATAATTCCAGGACTTGGGAGGCTGAGACAGGAGGATCACTGCAAGTTCGAGGCCAGCCTGGGATACTCAGTGAACTCAAGGCCAATCTGAACTACACAGCAAGACCCTGTCTCAAAAAATATTTGTTTTTAAAGTATCTAAAGGCTTTGGGGATTAAAACGCTGCCCTAACTGGTGGGAGAGACACTTGTCGTTTTATCAAAGAACTTGACAAAGGTGCGATGGCATATGCCTGTATCCCAGCACTCAGGAGGCCAAGGCAGAATCACCTAAAAACTGGGGTAAGGATGTAGCTCAGTGCAAAGGGCCTGGGTTCAATGCCCAGTGGCAAAATAAAAATTAAAACACTGGATTTCAAAGCATTTCTGACTTTGGATTTTCAGGGTAGGGACATTATGCCTGGTCACACTGGTTTTTTTCAGTACTTACTTTGGATTAAACTCAGGGCCTCTGCACTGAGCTATATTGCCAAGGCTGTTTTTGTATTTTGAGACAGTCTTGCTAAGTCATAAACTGCCCAGGTTGGGCTTGAATTTGAGATCCTCCTCCCTCAGTCCCTGGAATAGTTGAGATTCCAGGGATGCGCCGCCATACCTGGCTCACCAGTATTTTCTGAGAGCCCAACTAGCCAGCTACCCCAGGGCCTGAGGCAGGTGACCAGCTCAAGCCCAGCCTTGAAATTTAAAGGGCCTGGGGATGTAGCTCAGCGCTCCCTGGGTTCAACCCCAGTGCCATTACATGGCCGGCTAATTGAGAGATGTTAATCGGCAGAGAGGGATCCAGTCCTAGAGGAAGATGACACACGGGGGTGGTGGCTAGAGCCGCATGTGAAGAAGGCCAAGCTTGGGCACCTCCCAGGAGAGCAGCGGCACCCTGGGCCAGCGGCCCAGCCTGGCACAGACCCACAGGTGGCGGCCAGAGCACCCTGGCCTGGGCTCCCTCCTTCCCAGAGTGCCTGTCTCCTCTGTGCCCTGCCCCACGACTCATCTCCCACGTGGAGAAACATTCGCTCAGCTCTGTCCTGGTGATGCTATCGGTTGAGTGGAGTCTGACCCATTCGGTTGTCCTTGCTGTGTAAACTGCCCCACAATGGGCCTTGGTAGCCGCCCGAGTGGGACCCCTGCTGGAAACCCAGGGTCTGTCCTTCCCGAGAACTCTCCTAACTTCTTCCTTTGATTACAACTTCGTTCCTGGCCGCTGAGACCACAGCAGCCCGACACCCTGACACCCAGCAGGCGGTGAGTTATGATGAGTTCTGGAAACGGAAAGGAGTTTCCAGTACAGAGCCGGAAGGAACTGCATGCCATCCGGGGGTGACGGCACAGTGGCCCAGTGTGGCTCGTAGCTGTCCCCAGAGCCTCTCTTGTCCCCTCTTCTCACCTCATCCAGGCAGCCGGAGACCCGGGGAGCCTTGCCCTGCCTGCCCAGAGGAGCTCTGCAGGAAGCCGCACAGGAGAGGCCAAGGGTGGTTCTTCCCACAGATTTATTGTCATCTGTGCGTCCCTGGCTTTTGTACGGCCATACACACACAGGTAGTCAGGCAGCCCAGCAATTATGAATCAGTCAGCAGGAGGCTGGGGGCCTCCATCTGCTCCTCATTCCCCAGCCACCCATGCAGCACCCAGGCCAGTCTGGGAAGGAAATGCCGGGAGGAAAGGGAGCTCCGAGGAAGCGCTGCTGGGAAGCCCCCAGCACTGTGGGGTGTGACAGAGCAGGCCGTGGTCAGGCGCGGCGCTCAGCAGCAGAGGCACCACGGCCTCCTTCCAGCACCGAGAGCTCAGAGTCCACTGCTGGCCACGTCGCCACCATCCGAGTCATCCTGGGGGACGGGACAGGGACGGAGCACCTGCGGGCCTGCACCAGACGCCCACTTCCCCCACTGCACTTCCACCCGACTTTCCAAACTGCGCTTGTGGGAAGCAAACTGGAGGATTCGGGCCGTGGACAGTAACACAGGCCACTGGCTCACACCCCTGCCCTGCACCCCGAGTCTTGGGATTCCAGAGAGCGCATTACTGCCCATGTCCTGAAGATGCTGGGCAAGGGCAGCTGCCCGGCGGGCAGGAGGAGTCTTCCTGGGGATTTTTTTGGGGGGGTCTTATTTTTGTTTTTTGAAACAGGGTCTCACTATGTGGTCCAGGCTGGCCTCAAACTCACAAAGATCCTCCTGCCTCAACTTTCTGGGTGCTGGGATTACAGGCACACGCCACCACACCTGGGCCCACTTGGGTATCCTAAAGCTTGGCGAGGAACACACGCCCTCCTATGTCAAATTTGTCAACGTGGACTGAGAACCAGGCCTGCACCCGGCCTGAGCAAGTGTTCTGCACTGAGCCTCGGCCCAACCCTGGCTGCTCCCCGGAAGGGGCCGAGGGGACAGCACTACTCACATCCAGGTCATCCATGGCTGGGGGCGGCCTCTTGTTGCTGACCTTCTGCAAAAGCTAGTGGGAGAGAAAAAGGGCAGAGCCAGGCCTGGGGCACACTCCTGCCATTCCAGCACTCCGGAGGCTGAAGCAGGATGATCACCAGGAGTTCCAGGTTAGCCTGAACTACACAGCAAGACCCTGTCTCAAAAAAACCCAGACTAGGCTGGGATTTAGCTCAACCTCTCCCAGTATGGGTGGCACAAGCGCCTGCTTTGCAAGTGCATGGTTGTGAGTTCAATCCCTGGTACAACCCCCCCCCAAAAAAACAAATCAAACCACAAAAAAACAAACGCTCCACAAATCATGCAGAGCAGGAACACCACTGAGCAGTCTGCCCAGGGATCAGAGAAACGCTCTGGACAGCGCAGAGGCCCCGAGGGCGCCTCGAAGCCGAGGAGCTCACCTCCGCATACTGCTCCACCTGCGCCAGCTCCATCTCCTCGTCGCCCTCCCAGTCTCTCCAGTTGTCGTAGTCCACGGACAGCCACACTGGCTGCGGGAGAAGCAGAGTCACGGCAGGGAGGCTCGGGAGGCTGAAGCGAGCAGGCCAGGGCCTTGGCCACCTCGTCCCCAGCACGCGCCGGCATGCGGCTGAGGGGCGGGCATACTGGCCTAGGAGGCTGATGCCTCGGGTTGGGTTGAAAAAGAAGCCAAGCGAGGAGTGGAGAGTGCAGAGGCTGAAGGCGTGGCCTCTATGCAGTGCTGGGGATTCCTACTGGGATGGCCACATCCTCCTGGTTTTTCACAGACCCTAATAATCTGGGTTTGCAAGTAAAAATCCACTTTTTTTTGGCAGTACTGAGGACTGTATGGCCTCAAACATGCCAGGCAAGCATGACTCTGTACACATACCAGGGCTTATGTTTTGAGACAAGGTCTAAGTTGCCCAGGCGGAATCTGTGATCCTCCTGCCTCGGCCTCCTGAGAAGTTGGGGTTACAGGCAAATATCCACAAGTTTAAATGCCTGCGTGAATCAGACTGTAAATCTCAGTAACCAATCAGAACAGTTTTCACACTGCACCGCCTGCTCAAAGGGACGCCAAAGCCAGGTTCGGCCAGCAGGTGGCGCACTTTCCACAGCAGGGGAGAATCGGCCACCAGTGTGTCTCCGGTGGAAGAGTGGCCCTGAAATGCAACGCATAAGAGTACTGGGGTGTGGGGCCGAGAATATGCAATAAGCCTCCCCACAAACCCAGATGGGTGAGATCTGAGCCAGGAACAAACGGATTCAAGAATATTCAGGAGCGCATAGGCCGGTGGGTGCCAATTCCGGAAGGCTGAGGCAGGAGGATCACAAATTCCAGCCCAGCCTGTGCAACTTAGTAACTCTGGAAGACCCTGTCTCAAAAATTAGGGGATGGTATTCCGCCCCGTCAGTCCCCCCGTACCAGGAAATAATAATATCAAGAAGCCTAACTAGGCAGGAGGAGGTGAGTTACTGACGCTGGCCGGGAAAGAGGCCTGGCCGTCCCCGCTTACCGGGGGAGCTGCTCCTACGACAGCGATCGATGGATGCGGAAAGCCCGGCCTGCCCCACCTCACCTTGATGTCCTCCTTGGTGAGCCGCGGCCAGGCCACCTTCTCCTTCCACTTCCTCACAAAACACGTCACGGAGCGGCCGGAGCGCTTATCCCGGGAGTCCTGCCGACAGGACCTCGCGCTCAGCGCCCGGCTTTTCGAGCGCTCTCCCCACCCCGGGGAGGCTGCGTGCAGCCCTCACCTTGGAGTTCACCTTGGCGTAGAACTCGATCTCGTTGTACACCTCCACCCCGTCGCCGTTCTTGCAGCTGCGGAGGCAACGAGGCCCAGGCGAGGTGGAGGCTGCAGCGGGCGCCGGGAAGGGGCGTCCGGGGAGCCAGCCCCGCGGGCAGGCGCTACCTGAACACCACGCGGTGGTCCTCCAGGAGCACGCGCACGTCCGTGCTGTCCTCCACGCAGAACTCCATGTACACGTACTTGGGCCTGTCGTACCACAGGGTCCGGGCGTGCTGCCTGCGGAGGGGTCCGCGCGGGGAGGTTGGCAGGGCGGGGAGGGGCCGCCGGGAGCGTGGATGTGGATGCGCGGCGTGGGGTTGAACCCGGGAGAATCGGGGGCGGGAGGCAGGAAGTTAGGGGGAGCATTCGGGTCTCGCCGCCCTCGGCCGGGTCACAGCGCCCAGGGCTCCCACAGCCCCTGCAGCGCGCAGAAGACCTGGGGAAGGGGCCATGCGGGCAGGCCGGGTGGGTCCCCCGAACCTCTCACCGTGCCATGAGATCTTGCTGCCCGGTGGCGTCTGGAGCCCCAGGCCTGGCTGCTATCTTTAGAGCCTCGGGCTGCCCCGACAGCTGCCACTCCTTATATGGCTGAGACAAGGGGAGCGAGGAAGGGACGAGGCTTGGCCGCCCGGGATCTGCACGGGAGGGGACCGGGGGAACTCGGCCCAGCAGCTGCAGCTCCCGGGTCCTCCAGAGTCCAGGTGCGAGAAGGAACGACCGGTCCCCTGCCTCCTTCACGCCTTCTCCAGCCAGAGCCCAATTCACAACAGCCGCTCAACCACAAATGATTGGCCAGGACGCCGTTTGCCGCGGAGCCGCCCACCTCAGGACATCCTCCCGGAAGTCCCGCCCCAGGCTTCCGGCCCGCCCGCCGTTGCCATGGTAGCAAGGGAGTGCGGTGGGTGTGCGGCTGCGCTTCCGGGAAGATGGCGGCCGTGCAAGCTCCGTCGGAGCCAGTGACAGCGGCGGCGACGACCGCTGTGTCCAAGGCGAAGGACGCAGAGGAAGAAGAAGAGGAGTCACCGCCGCCATGCGAGGCGGTGCGCTGGGCCCCGGTGGGGGCGGTGGCCGAGGCCGGGCCGGGGGCGGTGGCGTTCTCGGAGGCGGCCGAGGAACCCGGTGCGGCCTCCGGGTCTCCCCCGGACTCCCCGGGCCGGGCGCTGCGGCGGCTGCGGGCCGAGCGGCGGCGGCTGGACTCGGCGCTGCTCGCGCTGTCCTCGCACTTCGCGCAGGTGCAGTTCCGCCTGCGCCAGGTGGTGCGCGGGGCGCCGGCCGAGCAGCAGCGCCTCCTGCGCGAGCTCGAGGACTTTGCCTTCCGCGGATGCCCGCACGTGCTGGGGGACGAGGGGCCCAGGGACGCCGTCTACGACGAGGACGACTATGAGGGCGACAGGCCGCCCGGGCAGCGGCCGCGGGTGCGAGGCGAGAGCCAGGTGAGCAGTGGGAGGGTGGGGACGGAGGTGCAGGTTAAGCCACCAGCTGGATGGCGTCGGGTGTACCAGAGACAGGTGACAGAGAGGCCCGGGAACTTGCGAGCAGGATGGGTAACCTGAGCGTGGAAAGGCGTGCACACCCGTGAGGACGTGAGGCTCAGGGAGCCGGCCGAGCGTGGAGAAGGCAGCAGAGACCCTCCAGCTCAGGCCTACATGACCCGGGCAGTATCACATACTAAGTCCTTCGCACTTCTGGTGCGGGGGTGAAACCAGGGCCTGCACAGGCTAAGTCCACACCCTGGCCCCGAGCATGCAGCTCCTCAGGCACACCCTGCACTTTTGCTGAGAAGGAGAATCGGCAAGTGAAAAGAAAATGAGTTGGAATCCATTGAAATTTAGGTTAATTCCCTTGGTTTCCTAGAATCTAGGCAGATTTCCTAGAATCTTGACATTCTGTTAGCGAGTCTTGGCCATCAGCCTGGTCTGTGAGCCAAAAGGTCCACAACTCCTGATTGTATGAACTTTATGACCGTAATAAAACTGTGCCACATCAAGAGGTTGTTTCCTACCGACCTTGAACCCCTGGAAGTGCTGTCTGGGTGCACCGTGAGACTGCGACCTGTGGCTTTTCCCATTTTTACTCTTCTGAGTTACAGCCCGCGCTGGCTTGCTGCTCACTGATCGTTTTACAGTAGAAAGCAGACGCTGGCTTGTTTAATTTACTCAGAGCTGTTCCTGAGCAATCCTGTTTACTTTCCCACCCTTCATTCCACAGACCCAAGCCCCTCACACTGGAGCAGCTACCTCCGATGACCACACTTAAAGCTAGAAAACAAAGCCCGGTGTGGGGATGTACACTGATCAGCCCAGCACTCAGGAGGCTGAGGCAGAAGAATCACTGTGAGTTCGAGGCCAGCCTAGGTTACATAGTGAGTTCAAGGGCAGCCTGAACTCTGTAGGGAAACCCTGTCACAAAACAAGAAGCTGTAGAATTACTGTGGCCAGGACTTGATTAGGCACAAACAGCACCAAAAGTTCTGTTGTGGTGTTGGCAGTTTTATTGTTCATTTTCAAGATCAGAAACAGTAAAACACTTCTAAAAAGGAAAAACAGTGCTGATTTTCCCTTTGCCCTCCCCCACTTCCATAACCTGGAGTTTGCTTAGCTCAGGTCGCACAGGGAATGGCACCTGTTCCCTCCAGCCGAGCCCCAAAGCCCTTACTCTGTCCTGCAGACCTCGGTCAGTCACTCTCCAGCCACTATTGCAGGTGACAAAATCCAGTTGTCAGGTAAACAGGATCAGGATTTATGGCTGGACTATAAACCAAACAAAAACCAAACTCAGTTCCCTGTCCTTGGGCTGGCTAGCTGGCTTCCTCCAGTCAGAGTTCAGCATTTGGAATTCATCCTTCTGTACCTGACTTAGTTCGATATCACACAGCAAATGTGTACTGAGCGCTGCCAGTGCCAGGCGCTGCACTGGGCACTGGGGATTCAAGGTCAAGGCCAAAACGCAGAGCAGGAAGTGACTCACACTGCCCACAGTGGGCAGGGGAGCCCTTAGAGGAAAACTGGACCTTTGCTAGGTGGAGGAAGGCTACAGGGTTCTCAGAAAAAACCAGGACATGCTTGGGGGCACCCCAAGAGAAGACTTCATGGAGAGCAACACTGAAGGCAGAGGGTTGCTTTTTAAATGTGTGAACAAAAGGTTAACTTGTTGCTTTCTGTTTGTTCCCTCTCTGCCTCACCTGCGGAGGGCTTGGTAAGTACCATTTAAGATTAAGTTTAATACCCGAAACTTGGAATGCCTTTTCCCCTCTCCCTCACACATACCAGGCAGGCGCTGTGCGGCTGAGCTGCACCCCAGCCTGCGTATGCAGAGTTCATCTACACGGAGCATTGAGGAGTGGGAGGCATGCGTTTCATCCCCAGGAGGCCATTTTGGCCAAGATCAGTTTTCTCTAGAGTAAGGAAACCTTTGAAGCACAGGAAGCGGTCTTAACAAAAGGCCCCATTGTATTTAGACCCAATTGCCAGTAAAGGACAGATGTTTTCTTAAGGAAAGCACACATGCAAGAAATCAGCTTGGTGGTGCATGTCTATAAGCCTCACTGTCAGGAGGCCGAGGCAGGAGTATCACTGTGCGTTTGAGGCCAGCCTGGGCTACCTAGTGAGACCCTATCTCAAAACAAAACTCGTTCATACTCTTGAGTGGAGGGTTTCATCTGGGTGATCTGGAAGGAACAGTGGATGATCATTACCAACCTGAGCATTTTGTCTGTCGGGTGCTGGGGTTGAGCGAGGCCCATGGGCATGGGGGTCCGTGGCCTCCGCCACTGAGCTCAGCCCCAGCCCCAGCTGTTCCGTGTAAACGGAGCCTGCTACGTTCTCATCTTAGAGCGAGCAGGAGCGCCGGAAGCGCCGAGAGGCCCAGCGGGAGAAGCAGAAGGAGCTGATCCTGCAGCTCAAGAGCCAGCTGGACGACCTGGAGACCTTCGCCTACCAGGAGGGCAGCTACGACTCTCTGCCACAGTCCGTAGTCCTGGAGAGACAGCGGGTGAGCGCCTGGGCGAGGCAAGCGCTTCCCCCGCCCTCGGCAGGCTGTCCCCAGGAGCCCTTGGCCGACCAGGGGGCATTTACTGCCCCCCGTGGAAGACACAGGCCATCTGCATCCCAGTGCCCCTAAACGTCAGGGTGACTGCAGTGCGCCTTGATGTTCTATGCAGATTTTCCTCTCGTTGTCTAGAGTAGGACAAGAGGGATGGAAGGGACCAGACGTGAGGAAGTCATTCCAGCCAGGTGTAGCCGTGTATGTGGGAGGCTGAGGCAGGAGGATTGCTGGAGCCCAGCAGTCTAAGGCCAGCTTTCCAACCTCGATTCTGTTGGAAGCCTTTAAAGAAAGTAAATACGAACTGGGCGTGGTGACACAGGTTTGTAATCCCAGCACTTGGGAGGCTGAGGCTGGAGGATCATTGTGAGTTCCACACAGCCTGGGTTACGAAGTGAGCTCAAAGCTAGCCTGAACTGCATGGTAAGACATCCTCTCAACAAAAGCCAAAAAAAAAAAAGTTAAATATGAAGCTTTCTGAATTGATAGCCACTGTGGATTTCTCACACTATCACAGAGTGAAGGTTGAGTGGCCCAGTATAAAGCTTGCAGTACAGTCGGGCATGGTGGTTCCTGTGTCTAACTCTAGCCTGAGGCAGGAGGATCACTGCAGGTTCGAGGCCAGCCTGGTCTACAGAGTTCAAAGCCTGCATTGCATAGTGAGACCCTGTCTCGGAAAGTGGGAGGTTTCTCTCGGGGAGGAATGGAGGGCTCCTGTTCCAGTCCTAGGAAAAAGGGAGGAGAGGAGACCTTGGTGACATTCCTTTCCTGCTGGGTGCGGTGGTGCACGCCCGTCATCCCAGCTCCCGGGAGGCTGGGGCAGGAGGATGGCAAGTGCAAAGCCAGTCAGGCAACATAATGGGGAAGAAACCAGGATGGTGGCACAGGCTTGTAGTCCCAGCACTCGGGAGGCTGAGGCAGGGGGATGATGAATTTGACGCCAGCCTGGACTACGCAGTGAGACCCTGTCTCAAAAAGAGAACAAAAAGCACACGAGTGCCTCCGCCCCGGCCGTCACCAGGGGCTCCCCATCACCATCCCCACAGGTGATCATAGACGAGCTGATAAAGAAACTGGACGTGAACCTGAGCGAGGACATCGGCTCGCTGTCCACCGAGGAGCTCCGTCAGCGTGTGGACGCGGCGGTGACACAGATCATCAACCCAGCCCGCGTGAAGGAGCAGCTGGTGGAGCAGCTCAAGACCCAGATCCACGACCTGGAGATGTTCATCAGCTTCATCCAAGGTCAGCGGGGCGGGTCTGGCCCTGCCTGAGCAGAGGGCTGCGCCCCATGGTGGGGGGGCACCACCGGCTTTGTGCCGGCTCCCTGTGCTGGGGCAGCTGCCGACCTCCGCCTCGCAAGCCTGTAAATCGAGCAACTGCTTGAGCATCATGAATATTTACTGGCCAAGCGCCCATCACCGCGTCCTTGGTGGCTGGGGAAGGTTTGCAGACTGGCTGCTGGGCAGGCGCCCTTTCGCATCAGTCCCGTAACCCCTGGTTGCAGATGAGGCAGGGAGCCCCCTGCAGACCGGCGGCAGACCCTGCACGTGCAAGGCCAGCAGGAGGACTGCAGGCAGCTGTGGCAGGCAGGGCGGCGGCCCAGAGCCCCCAGAGAGCAGCGCGGGTGAGTGGGGCCCTGGGCCACAAGACAGGAGACAGATGCACAGCAGCACTGGGCCAGAGCAGGAAACTCAGCGTTGCGGGGTTTCTTGGGCCAGTGATGAAGATGCTGTAAACTCGTGTGCAGAGGGCTGCACTGCGCTGCACACGGGGAAACCTCAGGCATGGGGGTGGCGTACAGGCTTTACATGGGATCCTGCCTGTGAGGAGGTGTGTCCCATGCTGTGTGAATTTCAAGTCACCATAGCTGGTGTCACTAACTGAACAGAAAAGTCCAGCTCCACTGGGTGGCCCCTTCCTTCCTGTGGCACCTGTACTGTGGGGCAGAAACAAAACAGTCTCTGCCAGGCATGATGATCCCAGCACTCGGGAAGCTGAGGCAGGAGGATCGCTTCGAGTTCCAGGCCAGCCTGGGCTGCCCAGTGAGACCCGAAAGGCCTCTTGCTGACAAGCCGCTATCTTTCCCAAACAGCAAAGGCCCGAGATGTGAAGCACGCCGGGGAGTCGGGGCCGCACCTGCTGCGCCGGGCGCTGGCCGTGCTGCAGATCTTTGCCGTGAGCCAGTTCGGCTGCGCCACAGGCCAGATCCCGCCTGGCCTGTGGCAGGGGGGCCAGGCCGACAGGGACTACGCTCCCCTGCTGAGGCGGCTGGAGGCCTCAGTGGACAGGGTGAAGCAGCTGGCCCTGCGCCAGCAGCCGCAGGCCCGCATGGCCACCTCTTCCAGCCTGCAGGACGCGTGCCCGGGGGCCAGGGACGAGCTGACCACGGCGGTGCGGAAGGAGCTGACGGTGGCCGTGCGGGACCTGCTGGCCCATGGGCTGTACACTGCGTCCCCCGGGGCGAGCCTGGTGCTGGCGCCGCTTGCCTGCCTGCTGCCCGCCTGGTCCGCCGGCCCCCGGGCCATGCACCCCTGGGAGCTCTTTGTGAAGTACTACCAGGCCAAGAATGGCCGCGCCTACGTGGAGTCCCCCGCCCGCAAGCTGTCCCAGGCCTTTGCCCTGCCCGTGGGTGGTGGCACCGCGGTGACCCCCAAGCAGAGCCTGCTGAGCGCCATCCACCTGGTGCTGACCGAGCACGACCCCTTCAAGCGCAGTGCGGACTCGGAGCTGAAGGCGCTGGTGTGCTTGGCGCTCAACGAGCAGCGCCTGGAGTCCTGGCTGGGCCTCCTCTGCAGGTCGGGGGCGCTTATCCAGCCGCACTACCAACCCTGGAGCTACATGGCCCACACGGGCTTCGAGAGTGCCCTGGCCCTGCTCGGCCGCCTCAGCAGCCTCCACTTCCGGCTGCCCGTGGACCTGGCCGTGCGCCAGCTCAAGAACATCAAGGACGCCTTCTGAGGACGGGGCGGCATCCCTGTCCCCTCCCTCCAGCGTGCGCCCCGGCAGTGTAGACCCCTTTGTTAGAAAGCAGGCGATGGAGCTCTGGGGTGCAGCATGGCTGGCAGGTCCCCCGGTTCCCTGAGTGACCCAGCGTCCGCCCCAGCTGGCAACCAAGGCCTCCTGGAATCGGGCAGGCCCAGCTCATACCCAGCCCAGTATCCACGCCTTGCGTTTGGAGTTGTGGGGTCTTCCTGGCCATCACAGCGGGACCAGGCTGCTGCTCCGAGGCGCCGTGAGTGGCCAGAGCCCTCCCCGCCATCTGCAGTGGGCTGGAGCCCCGGCCGCAGCAGAAGCTTCTGGCTGAGCCGCTGCCTCTTCCCACCGCAGCACCAGCCCGGCTGGGACAGGGCTCACGGCCGCCTTCCCACCGGGACGGCTTTACTGGGCCAAGGGGGAAGGCGACACTGTCTGGGAACCAGAGCTGGTGTCCTTTGTGCTCCCCGGACAGGATGGACACAGGAAGTAAATCCAAGACCACGTCTGAAGCGAGCCCTAGGCACTCAAGTGTGCACAGGCACCTGTGCCGTCCATTCCCAGCAGTGACTGCTGCCCACCACTTGCCCTGGAGCAGGACAGCGCAGGCCTCTGATGGCCTGGTGGGGCCTGTGTCTACTGACTCCCAAGAGCACCTGTGGCCTGGTCACCGTGGCCTTTGAATCCTCATGTCGCTCGGCTCCCATGGCTCTGCTGCAGCGCAGGCTGGCAGCAGGGCACTGCGGGCTCAGCCTCGTGTCGGCCGCTCCCTGCTGCACTGGGTCTCTGCACTTTGATGTACATTTTAACTTAAACAGTGGTCAGCAACATGTTACTTATTTAAGACGCATTACTGACGTTTCATTAGAATTGGTCCAGTTTCCCTGTAAACAGGGTAGGTGTAAGGGGCCCGGGCCCTTGCTCGGGTAGAACAACACAAAAATGGTAAGTGTGGAGTGTGCAGACAATACACTTGTGATCGCCAATAAAGTCACAGTTATTTTGCGTAGCTGTCCAGGCCTCACCCCTCCTCCGACCCAAGTCCTGACCTCTGTCTTGCCGTGTCCAAATCCTCTGTCTTGATGTGGACATGGTGAAGTGTGCTGTAAGCAGGAGGCTGAGGCATGAGGGTCACTGCAAGTTTCAGGGCAGCCTGGACCGCCAGCAAAACCCTGTCAAAAAACAAAGTCACTCTTTACCGCATAACCTTGCTGTATGATGCTGTTTGGTTCATTTCTGGTTTTTAACCCCCGCCCCCGGATTTTACCCTTTCAGGAGAAAAAGGGTTTTTCCCATACCTGCCAGAAAGCTCTGCTCATAGCTCTGGGCTGGGTGGAGGTGGGCAGATGGGCATCGCTCTGCTGATGATGGCACCAGACCCCAGGTGCCTGCGAGGCCCCGGGGACGGGAGAAGAGTGCGCTGTCCTTGTAGGGGGAGCCGGATCAGGCCCGCAGCTGTGCAGTGACGGCACAGACTGTTGACGAATGTGCAGCTCACAGCTGCGGAGCCAGGGCACAATAAAGCTGGAAGGTGCTGGGCATGGCAGTGCACACCTATAATCCAGCTACTTGGGAGGCTGAGGCAGGAGGATTGAAACTAAAAGTCCAGCCCAGGAGATCGAGAGATAACATGGGGGTGGGGTGTGCTGGGATTCAGCTGGGTAGCTGAGCTTTGCCTGGCATGTGTGAGGCCCTGGGGTCATTCACCGGACACACACAGCCCAAAGTGACTACAAGGTTGCTGTTCTTGTTTTCCAAGAGAACAAAAGAGGAGCACACGCATCGGCCAGGAGAAGCCCATGCAGGTGGGGCAGCACGGGACAAACCCTGGGGAGAACCTGAGCCACCAGCTCCAACTGCTGCGCTAGCACTGTCTGTCCCAGGAGGCCAGATAGCTGACCACTGAGGTCCCCTCGCCTCCAGATGCCCTGCTGCAAACAAAAGAATTGGACACAGCCAGGTGTGTCCACTTGCCCTGTAATCCCAGAGGCTGGGAGGCTCCGGAGGCTGAGGCAGGAGGATCACTGAGTTGAAGACCAGCCTGGGCTACATAGGGAGACCCTGTCTCACTAAAATAGCTATATAAATAAAAGTACTTGGAAAAAAAAAACTCGGGATGTTTCCATATCTTCCCCAAGATGAAGCCCATGTAGGCCTCGCGTGTTTAGAGCAGGAACTATGAGACACTTTTCCTTTCCACTTGGACGACACCCCAGGTTCAGAGTTGAGCCAGGGACTTTTTAAGTGTGACGAGGGTGCCATCTGAGCTTGAAAACATCTAAAAAGGTGCGGTCAGGAAGTCCTGATGAGTGATGGGAAGGGATTCACTTGGGAGCCAACGAGGCAGGTCGAGACCTAGATCTGCACTCACCTGGGAGACAGTTTAGAATCGATCTCAGGCAGGCAGGTAAGTGATCCTCTGAGCTGCAAGCAATTCCCTCCTGTCTAAAGGGGAGGAAAAGCCGGGCGTGAGCCACCACACCTGTAACCCCAGCACTCAGGAGGCTGAGTCAGGCAGATGGTTGCAAGTTCGAGACCAGCCTGGGCTACAAAGTGAGCTCGAGATCAGCCTGAACTGTGTAGTGAAACCCTGTCTCAAAAGCAAAAAAAAAGACCAAAAAAATTACATAAAAGAAAAATAACCAAAGACGCAGAACCGCAAGGGGGCGCATGGCGCCAGGCGTCCTGCCTGGCACACAGTAGGTTCCTGGTCAGCGGCGCAGTCAGCAGCGTGGGCGCCAAAGCTGGACGGCCCAGGTCCGAGTCCCAGCTCCACTGCCCACTCTCGCGGACTTTGGGGAAATCACTGTCCAAAACGCTGCGCTTCCAGGGCAGGACTGTCTCTTGGGGCAACGTGAAGTCAAATCAGTGTAAACAGATCGACCCGGCTTGGCAGCTGCGAGGTCTACACAACGGCAGCTGGGAATCGCCAGCCTGGCTGTCGGAGGCCAGGACCCTCGCTCCACATTTGTCTCTCGTCCTTGCCAACAGTGAACACGGTAGTGCCCCCTCTTAGCGCCAGAGGGCGGAAATGCAAGAAGGGACCGCAAAGCCCCAGACCCGCGTGCACACACAGCTCTCCGCGCTTCGTGGCTGGAGACTGGACTCCTTTGCTTTTGTCTACGGCTACATCTGCTAATAAAGTTTCATTCAAATACAAGCCATGCCAGGTTCTGTTTCCCCTTGTGAGTTTCTTCCGCCCACAACACAGCCTAAGCACCACAGGCGTTCCGCGAGGCCGGACGGGCGGGATCGGAAGTGACGCACCGCCCCACAGGGTGAAAGGTTAACGGAAGTTGGCTTCCTTCTTTTCCGCTGTGGCCCCGGCTGGGTGCTGTCGGTGAGTAGTTTCGCTTAGGGTCTCCCAATCCGCCGTCATCCGCGATCAAGGGGTCCCCCCACGGGTGCAGTCTGTGTCTAGGTGCCCGGAGGCTTCGCAGCGGACCTTGTCCCGCGGGCTCTGCGGTTTGGGCCCAGACGGCGCTGGGCATCCCGACGCTGCGGGCCTGGGCTCGCTTGTGGGCTGCGGGCGGCCTGGGGCTTGCGGAGCCCTGAGCCGCGCCTCTTACCCAGCAGAAATGGGCAAGTTCATGAAACCGGGGAAGGTCGTGCTGGTCCTGGCCGGACGCTACTCCGGACGCAAAGCCGTCATCGTGAAGGTACCGCGGCCGGTGGGCTGGGGCCGGGGCAGGAGGAGTCTTAACGCCATGATCGGGCGGCTGAGATCTCGGCCGGAGCAGCTCCTCGGACCTGTGAAGCAGGAGGAGCTTTAGTCATTGCAGCTGGGCGGAGGGCACGCGCCTGCCGTCCCAGCCCTCGGGAGGCCGAGGCAGGACAATCGGCGAGTTGGAAGCCGCTGGCCTAGGCCTCATAGGAAGATCCTGTCAAGGGAAAAAAGGGCACCACTTGTGCTTTGGTCCCTCATTATTTGCGTGTTCCTGCGGCTTTGGGGTTCCAGCTACGGAGTGGCGCGGATTATGCTCGAAACCACCCTCCCTCCTCGTCTGCTTCGCCGGCCGGACTAGGTCGCTGGAGTTGGGCTGCCGGTGGCCCCGTGTCCTTTGGTGGCAGGTGCTGCCAAGACAGCACCACGTCTTCCCTGCCCCAGGGCCCTGCGTGACCTCCCTAGGATGAGTGCTGTCCCTTACCCCGTATGCTCCCCGTGGCTCTGACCTTCGGGTGGCAGCGGGCCCCGGGTGCTGACTGTGCTTCTTTCCGGTGCAGAACATCGATGACGGCACCTCCGACCGCCCCTACAGCCATGCCCTGGTGGCCGGAATCGACCGCTACCCCCGCAAAGTGACGGCTGCCATGGGCAAGAAGAAGATCGCCAAGAGGTCGAAGATCAAGTCCTTCGTGAAGGTTTACAACTACAACCACCTCATGCCCACCAGGTGACGCTGCAGGCTGCGGACGGGAAGGCTCCCTGTGGCTCCTGCGGTCTGGGCGCCTCTGCAGGCCCAGCTTTTGCCAGGCTGGAGCAGAGGCACCCAAAAACTGGCGCCCACCCTGGCCTGTGTAGTGAGGCGCTGCCCTCCCTGGCCAGAAAAGTCCGTGACAGGAAGCCCGCCGACCTTGCCCGCTGCCTGTGAGGCCGCTGGTGCTGGGTGATGGAGGGCACCCCTGCTGCCCGCACGGGTGTAAAGAGCAGAGGCTCCTGGACCACCCTCCGTGCCCGTGGGCTGCAGCCAGCTCTAGGTTCTTAGCTGGAAAGAGAGTCGTGGAAATTTGCGAGTCTTTGAATCCACCTGAAAAACCATTAAAGTTGGGGTTTCTAAAGAAAGCTGTTAGGACTCTAGTGCGCCCCTGGCTGACCCTGGTCCCACCCTGTCCCAGGTACTCCGTGGACATCCCCTTGGACAAAACCGTGGTCAACAAGGACGTCTTCAGAGACCCAGCCCTTAAGCGCAAGGCCCGCCGGGAGGCGAAGGTCAAGTTCGAGGAGAGGTAGGAGGCCCGGCGGTGGGGCCTGGCTTTCCTGAGAGGGAAAGGCGTCTCCCCGTCTCTCCTCACTGCCGCCTTTTTCCTTCCCCTCTAGGTACAAGACGGGCAAGAACAAGTGGTTCTTCCAGAAGCTTCGGTTTTAGATGTATTTTTGTTTCCGTTATTAAAAATTTAAAAAAACTCTCTGCCTGCTGTGTATCACTGGACTGTGCTGGGGAGGGACCTGGGGAGTGGGGTCTCCGGGCTGTGCCCCCTCTGCAGATCGCTGGCCCTGTGGGTGAGCAGTGTCCACTCCAGGTTCAGGTGGCACCCCCAGCTTCCCGCAGGAGGCCAAGGGACCTGCTCAGTCTGCAGCAGGGCAGCGCCTTGGGGTCCCAGCAGGCCGGTGCTGCAGGTGCCCTGGCCCGGGACAGGCCCAGAGCCCAGCGTGCCCTGCCTGAACCTAGTCCTTAGGGGGCCTGGAGGGGCTGCTGTCTGCAGGGCTGCGGCCCCACTGTACAGGGGAGGCTGGCAGTGGTGGCATCCGCTGGGTCACCAGTCCTGGCACCAATCAGGCCGAGGCAGGCTCAACTGCCAGCTCAGCCCAGGAGCAGAAGCTGGGGCCTTTGCACTCACCCCACTCAGCCTGTGGGGCTTGAATTTAGGATCCTCCTGCCTCAGCCTCCTGAGCGCTGGCGGCCTTGGCACAGCGCGCACTTGCTCTCACCGAGGCCTCCTGAACCCGGCCCGGAGCCTACGTCCCGCCTGCTTGTCTGGGTTGATCAGGTCGCCGCTCCCAGCGTGGCCCTGGGCCCGGGATCTGGGTGGGGGGCGGGCCAGCGAAGCCCCGCCCAGGGGCGTGAGCTCGCAGGTTCTCAGAAACGAAAGTGGAAGCGAGGCGAGCGCTGCCGCCGCCGCCAGCCTCAGGCCGACCCGAGCCGGTCGGGACTGCGCGGCACAGAGGCCCCGGGCTAAGGGAAGCCAGGTCCGCCGAGGCGTCCGCCCTTCCACATGGAGCCCAGGCCAGCGCCAGAGGCCGTGGACGCGGTGAGCCGGCAAGTGGGGTGCTTTCCAGCGGGGTCCCCTGGCCTGTCCCAAGACCAGAGCTCCGCACCCGCGCCCCTCTAGCTTGGGAGTTTTTTCCCTTGGCTCTGGAGACGGTGCAGCCCAGGTGGGCCTCGGACTCACTGTAGCCCAGGCTGGCCTCACTCTCAGCGATGCTCCTGCCTCAGCCTCCCGAGTGCTGGGGTGACAGCCGCCTCGCCGGAGGGTGGGGGGGTGGGGGGGTGGTCTGCATCCGACACGCGGGCCTCGGGAGCACCCTGGCGCCGTCTCTCCTGGTAGAAGCCCACCCGCCCCATCTCCGGGTCCCCAGCCAACCTAACGCCGTGCGCTGCAGGAAGCCCTCAGGAGCTGAGCTGCCCTCTCACTCCGCCCTGCTCCGCGGGACTCTGGGCCAGCACAGCCCCGCAGCCAGCGCGGGGGAGTGAATGACCCCACCCCCTGCCTAGGCATCCCAGCCTTGCCCTCCCTGATCCTGCCCCGGCTGTCCCGAGTGCAGGGGGTGGTCTGTCCATGGTCATCCTTGGACTGTTTCCCGTTTGGAAAGTATAGAAAGAAGCTGGCCTGGGCTGGGCTCCTGCCATCCCAGCAGCCACTTGGGAGGCTGAGGCAGGAGGATCCCCACAAGATGGAGGCCGGCATGACCTACAAAGTTTGTTTAAGGCCAACCTGGACTACACAGACCCTTTGTAGAAAAGAGAAAGTTTCGGGTCATACTTTGTTCCCACCGTGTCACCCCAGGGAGGTTATGAGGCTGTGTGGGGCGTGATCGTGCCCCAGTCTCCCCTCTCAGATGGGAAGATGCTCAGCTCCCTCACGGGGTGCCTGGGAGAATTAAACTGTAGTAACCGAACTGGAAAGGTTACTAGCGGGGCTTGGAGGTGCATGCCTGTAATCACGGCACTTGGGAAGCTGAGGCAGGAGGATTGCCGTGAGTGTGAGGTCAGCCTGGGCTACACAGCCAGACCCTGTCTCAAGAAGGAAAGGAAGGGCTGGGGATTTAGCTCAGTGGCTTTAATCTCCTGCCTGGCAAGCTCGAGGTTGTGCATTAGATCCCCGGTACCAAAAACAAAAGAAAGAAAAAGAAGGGATTAGACTAGGTAAAGCCAGTGGTGGTGGCCACACACCTGTAACCCCAGCCACCTGGGGCTCGGCCTCGGCAGTTTAGCCAAGATGCTGCTCAACAGGGGCCTGCAGTGGTGGCCTGGGCCTGGGGTCCCACTTCTGCGGGATGCTGAGGCAGAAGGGTCTCAAGTTCAAGTCCAGCCTGGGCAATTCCGTGACTTAGTGAGACTCCCTCTCAAATAAGGGGGTGGGGGTGGGGGTGTAGCTCAGTCAGAAGCCCTGGGTCCCCAGCCCTCTTAAAGGGAATTGCTGTTCCACTTATTATGGGCCTTTTTTCAGGTCATTAAATGCTCCTCAATAACACATCTTTTAGGCTGGTGTGGTGGCATACACCTATAATCCAGGCGCTTGGGAGGCTGAGGCGGGAAGATTGCCAGGACTTCAAAACTGGCCCAAAACCTAAGTCAAAAGTACACCTAACCGGGCCGGGGATTTATCTCAGTGGCTTAAGCGCCTGCCTGGCAAGCACAAGGTCGTGAGTTCGATCCCCGGTACCAAAAAAAAATACACCTAAGCCATCCTAAGTGCATCTTAGGGACCCCATCCTCTGTCCAGCATCCTCCTTCACCCTTGGGTGAGTGACTTCCTGCTGTTGTAAGAGATTGTGGTGTCACTTATCAATACAGGAAGAGGTCAGAGTTCACAGTTCACTTCCTACTGTGTGTCACTTTCCTGCCATTGCAGTCTAAATACCAAGGCTTGTCCCAGCCATAAGTTGGGGACATCTGTGTGTCACCTTCCTGTCCTTTCCCGTGATAGTCCCGTGATAGATGTGACTGTTTTGTAACTGCCAAACTCGATGCTGCTAAATTGCTAAACTTCCTGTGGTTTGCCGCTTTCCGAGCCGGGTCCCGGGCACTGGCACAGGCCGGCTGTGTCCTCGGGGTCCTGTGCCGAGCTTGCCCTTGGCTGGGCTGGGCTGTCTTTGGTGCTAGAATCAAGCCCCGGGCCCTTTCTGCCCCTGCCCAGCGCACGGCAGCTTCCTGCTTGGGGGAGGAGCCCCGCCCCACCAGGCAGACAGTAGGGTCTCCGCAGCCCCCGCTGGTCCCTGCCCCGGATGAAGCACGCTCCTGTGCATGTTTGGCTCCTTCCTTTCATTTGCGGTGCCAGGGATGGAACTCAGGGCTTTTGCACAGGCCTCCATCTCCAGCCCTTTTTAAATTTCAAGGCAGCGTTTCACCAAGTTACCTAGCTATGCAGGCTGAACTGAACTTGAGACCCTCCTGCCTCGGACTCCCATACTGCTGGAGTGACCAACATGCGTTCTCACGCACAGCTGGCACCTGTTCCTTCCATGCCACTGTCAGAAGCCCAGCTTGCCCCCCGTCACGCCAAGCGGAGTGAGAGTGACACAGTCTGGGTGTCCCCTTCACGGCAGGCCCCCTCCTGATGCATCTCACTGTCCGCCAAATTGGCCTTGTGTTTTGTTTAGGGGCTGGGCTGGGTCCAGGGCCAGGGCCTCCTGTCTGCTCCCCCGGGCTCTGCCTGGCCCTCCTTGTACTTTGCAGAGTTGGACTTGGAACGTGCCAGGCAGTCGCCCATGCCGGCCTGCACCCTGCCACCCTCCTGCCTCAGCTTCCAGGTTGTCTCAACGCGACATGGGGCGAGGCTGTGGCTCTGCGGCAGGGAACTCGCTTTGCACAGGAGGCCTGGGTTCCGCTCTGGCTCTCAGCACCAAAACCCAAAGTGAAACAAAAGACAGAGACCACACCTTTCACCCTGCTCCCTTTCAGGAATCTGCTCTAGTTTATCCATTTCCTGTTGATTTCAAACTGAAACTTCCTGCTTAAATTTGTTCTTGAGAAAAAAGTTTTTGTCGGGGGCGGGGCTGAACCCCTGAATCAGAGCCCCTGCCTGGTGAAATCTCAATACTCAGATTTTCAGACCCGGGTACGGTGAGCTCAAGATGTGAAGAAATCGCAAAGGGAAGGGTGGTCGGCTGGACTGGAGACTGCGGTCATCACACCGAAGTACTTCTTCTTTCTTTCTTCTTTTTTGGAGATGGGGATCCCACTTCGCAATTTAGGGTGACCTTGAACTTGTGTATGTAGCCCAGACCTGCCTCGGACTTCCTGTCGATCCTCCTGCCTCAGCCTCCCAAGTGCTGGGATCACAGGTGCACAATACCACACTGGATTTCTTCAGTGCCCTCTGCCCCAGGCTCCCACCCTGGTCATTTGTTCACTGCATTCATTCAACACACATTTTCTTTTTTTTTTTTTTTTTTGATACTGGGGATCGAACTCACGACCTTGTGCTTGCCAGGCAGGCACTTGTGCCACTAAGCTAAACCCCTGGCCCTCAACACATATTTTCTGAACACCCCCTGTGCCAGGAACTGCTCCGAACCCTGGGGACACAGAGGTGACCGGGACAGAGTGCTGTCTGTCCGGGCAGCCCCTCGTGCCGGAGGGGACCCCATTCAGCAGCTTCCCAGCTGCCCTGCCAGCCCCAGCCACAGAGCCTTGGTTGTTCCCGCCTGGACCGGCAGTGGTCACTGGACCGGCTCCAGATCTCGACAGCTGAAAGGCCACTCGGTGGGTGAAAGTGGCAGACGTGGGACAAGCCAGGCCAGGCGGCCTGTGCTGGGAATCTCTGGCTGAGGGTGCGGCCAGGCTTGGTGGTGCTGAGCCCCGTCCCAGCTGCGCGGGCAGCCAGGTGCAGGGTCAGGAGCCCAGTGGGGCCTACCGTCGGGGTACAAGCTCAGCTCAGCCCAGAGTGGAGGCAACGCACCTGTAATCCTGCTACCTGGGAGGCTGAGGCAGGAGGATTACAAATACCAACCCAGCCTGGGGAAATTAGCAATGTAGTGAGAATTTGTTTCAAAATAATTTAGGGGGGCTGGGGATTTAGCTTAGGGCCTGCCTTGCAAGCATGCGGTCCTGAGTTTGATCCTTGGTACTGACAAAAAAATGATAATAATAATGTTTTTGGAGACAGGCTCTTACCTAGCCACCAAAAAGAAAAGAATTAGCTGGGTATGGTAACACACACTTGTCACCCCAGCACTCAAGGAGGCTGAGGCAGGAAGATTGTTGCAAGTTCAAGACCACTCTGGGCTACAAAGTGAGCTCAAGGCCAGCCTGAGCTGCATAGGGAGACCCTGCCCCCGCTCCAAAAACAACAAATAAATCAGTAAATACTAAAAAAAACCTTGAAGCGTTGCAGGGCGGCTCAGTGGTAGAGCCCTCACCTAGCTGTCAAGGCCCTCGGTTCAGGGCTCAGAACCATGGCAGAGAAGGCGCCAGCCTGGAGCCTGGCAGAGGAGGGCTCAGCAAATGGTTGTGCACACAGCCCAAGGTTCAGTTCTCCAAGTCCAGGGCGTGGTGGCACAGGCCTGTGGTCTCCGCTGCTTGGGAGGCTGAGTCAGGAGAACTGCTAGGGAATCTAAGGCGTAGGGAATCTAACAAGGCCGTGTTTCAGAATTTCAAAAAATGAAAGCAAGGAGAGTGGGGCACGCGGACGTGGCCCAGCACAGAGCAGCCTGGGCTTCTTCCGAAAGGCACAGCCATGAGGGCTGGGACTGAGTCGCTGGGACACCTGTGGTCAGCCCCACCCTCTCCTGACTTGCATTAGCCCCCGGGACAGTGCCCCCTGGGGTCACTGCCCCAGTCACTGAGGGGGGCTGTGCCCCACTGTGGGTCCTGTTCCGTGTGGACTCAAGGGCCGGACTCTGCTCTGCATCGGGTCTGTGATTAGGGTTGTGTGTTTGTGTTGTTTTTGCAGCACTGGGGTTTTTGCAGGCTGGGCTGGGCCTTGAGATTCTCCTGCCTCAGCCTCCCAGGGAGCTGGAATTCCAGGCTTGCATGGCCACCCTTGGGTGCTGAGCTCTAGCCCTGCTGTAATGAAGCAGCCTGGGCTACAGACAGGACTTCCACCCTCCCGGGAGCCACTGCAAGGAGGCCGCCCTGCTGGGGTGGGGGACAGCGCAGGGCAGGGCAGGGCGCCTCCCCGGCCTCAGTCCCCACAGCAGCTGCCCTCTCCCGCTCCCAGGCCCTCTCCACCCTCCTGGAGGAACAGGCCAGGCTGAAGAGGAGGCTGAGGGAGCTTCAGCAGCTGAAGAAGAACGTCAGAGCCACCCCAGGGGACAAGGTCAGGGGGACGGTGGCCTGGGAAGCAGGCGAGGGTCTCTGGGGCGGGGCCGCCATTCTCTGCCATGTGACCTCAGGGTGCACTTGAGTCTCTGAACCTCAGCTGTCTCATCTGGAAAGCAGGCCTGGGTGAGGTGCTGTGCACGGGGTGGGGTGCCCCTGTGCCCCCACTCCACATGAGGTCCTGGGATCCATCCCCAGCACTGCACAAACACAGGCTGGCTGTGGCGACATACACCTGTCTTCCTAGAACTCAGGAGGCTGAGGCAGGAGGGTCACTGAGTTCAAGGCCAGCCTGGGCTCCTTAGCCAGACCCTGTCTGAAAAACTCCAACTAAAACAGCAAACCCACCTGTGTGGAAAGCTCAGCGTGGGCCTGGCCCGGGGCACCCAAGGACTGGTCCAGAGCCATCTCCGTGCCCTCCCGAAGTGGCCCTCAGCCCCTGTCTGCCCGCAGGTCCCGTTCCCGGTGCCTGAGGTCGCCCTGGAGTTCCAGGGACGCACCAAGCAGGCCCAGGACTTGGCCAAGCCCTCGGTCTCCAAACTGCGTGTCTGCTGCCCCCTCCCGGGGGGCTCTGCTCTGGTGACCTTCGATGACCCGAAAGGTGTGTTGGGGCCCCCGGGAGGGCGGGCACGGGATGGGGGCCCGGCGCTGACCCCGTCCCCCCACCCAGTGGCCACACAGGTGCTGCGGCAGGAGCTGCACCAGGTGAACCTGGAGGAGTGCCGCCTACGGGTGCAGGTGCGGCCGCTGGAGCTGCCCACGGTGACCAGCGTGCAGGTGACCCTCGGCCTAGACGCGCAGGGCGGGGGCAGGGGGACGGGGCTCCCGGTGACACTGCTGCGCCGCAGGTGTCCAGCGAGACCAGCAGGCAGCACGTGCTGGTGAGCGGGCTGCCGGCAGGGCTGGCGCTGGCCGAGGAGACGCTGCTGGACAAGCTGGAGCTCTTCTTCAGCAAGGCGCGGCACGGAGGGGGCGACGTGGACACCCGGGAGCTGCTGCAGGGCGGTGCCATGCTGGGCTTTGCCGACGAGGGAGGTGAGGGTGAGGCCTGGGGCCGGGGACTGGGGCGCTGGCCCGGAGGGGCAGGCCTGAGGCCTGGCTGCCTTCACTGTGCCCACAGTAGCCCAGCACCTCTGCCAGGTTGGCCAGTTCCAGGTGCCACTGGGCGGTCAGCAAGTGCCCCTGAGAGTCACCCCCTACGTGAATGGAGTCATCCAGAAGGCCGTGGTGAGTGCCCTGCCCCGCCAGTCCTGCCCCCCTCGGCCCTCCTGTGCACCACCCTGCCTCAGCCTCCCACTAAGGCTCCAGCTCTCTCTGCAGATCCAGTGGCAGCCGGTGCCCGACACAGTGCTGGTGCTGGGCATTGCCGACGTCCTGGATGGCCCAGAGCTGCGCGATGTCCTGGAGGTCCACTTCCAGAAGCCCACGTGTGGCGGTGGAGAGGTGGCAGCAGTGGCCGTGGTGCCACCTGGGGAGCGGGGCCTGGCTGTGTTTACCTTGGAGTCGGGCTAGGGCTGGGAGCAGTAAAGCGCCATCCCCACAGCTGATGTCCTCCCTGGCTCCTTACGGATACGGCCGAGACGTGGCTGGGGTACGCCTGGCAGGGTCAGGGGACCCCAAGATGCAGAGTAACAGTGGCATTGGGTTTGGCTTTTTATTGACACAGACACAAAAGCAGCTGCAGCACGGAGGACGGGCGCTAACCAGCCCCTGCTCCTGATGCTTCCCGAGAGGTGCTCGCTTCTCCCATGAGGACAGAGGGTGAGGCACAGCTGCAGGCCACAGGCCTGCCCCCAGGGTCTGGGCCCTAAGAGAGCCACCTGCCTCTCGTCCTGCAGCCCCGGGCCCTGCACAGCCCTGTGGGCGGGAAGGCACTAGGGCAGGCAGAGTAGGCCAGGGCCGGCTAGGGGCACAGGTTTCCGGTGTGAAGGCACTGAGGGCAGATGGTGGGGCCTCATCGGCGGGAGGGGCCCAGGCCTGGCTCCCGGTGCCCCAGGGAGGCAGCGTCAAGGCCAGGAGGTGGACGCGTCCTGTTGTGCTTAAGCAGCTGGGGACAGAAGCCCAGGCTGGGGGCTGCCGGGCGGGAGGGACGGGTACATGCAGACCATGGGGTGGGTCTGGGAGGGAGGTGGAGGCAGGGGGCACATGGGGTGAGGGGACCTTGGCACAAAAACAGCAAGGAAGCAGTATGATGGGTGTGGCGAGGGCAGTGGCGGGAAGCAGCAGGCCCCCTCCCTGCCCTGTCTGCTGGCATGGCCTGGACATCCAAGTGGTCACTTCCCAACTCCTGGGAGGGCGGGAAGGGGCGGGGGTTGGGCTGGTGCCACCTCAGCCCCGTCCCCCCCCTAGTTCTCCTTCTCTGGCCCGGGCACCAGGATGACTTTGCCCACGTTCTTCTTCTCCTGCAATTGTCTCATTGCGTCGGCCACCTGCAGCAGAGAGGAGGCTGTGCTCCAGATGCCACCAGCACCCCAGAGCCAGCCCAGAGGGGTCCCCACACCCTGCTCCCCAGGAACAGTCTTGTCTTTGTGACACTTGCTAGGGACTAAACCCAGGACCTGCATGGTGAGCCACACCCTCAGCGCCTTCTGTTTTTAATGAAAGTGAATGTGAACTCGGGCCCCTCCTGCCTCTGTCTCCGGAGACAGTGGCACTGAGGACCCACCTTCTCGAAGGGCCACACAGAGTCGATTCGGGGCTTGATGTGGCCCTGGCTGTACAGGGCCAACAGCTGGGCCACCACACCACGCAGCAGCTCCCGGTCCTCCTCCAGGCCTCCCAGGTAGAAGCCACACACGGCGCGGCTGGACTGCAGCAGCTGCTGCGCTGTGACACTGAACTGGCTCCACCAGGTGCGGGCAATGGCCATCAGGTTCCGCTTAGGGCCAGTCATCATGTTGGCCACCCCTGTGGGACGGGGACCTGAGCTGTGTGTCCACCTCCTCCGCCTGGGGGCCCTGCCCGATTCTGATTTTACTTTTGTTACAGTTCACGGGAAGCTGGCGTGCGTGCAGAACGCGGCTTGACTGTTTTTGAGACAGCGTCTTGCTAGATAGTTAAGGCTGGTCTTGAACACACAGCAGTCCTCCTGCCTCAGCCTCCCAGGTGCTGGGATTAGAGGTGTGCATCACCACACCTGGCATCAAATCTTAAGTATTTACATCCCTTCCCTTGGCCTCCCCTCCCCCACCGATTTACTTTCCATGTGAAGGGGCTTATTTGGCAGGGAGGTTTGACACAGGTCTCCACACTTAAGGCAAGCTGGCCTGAAACTCAAGGATTCTCCTGCCTCAGCCTCCTGCGTGCTGGGTGACAGGTGTGTCCCCACTCTTGGCCCAAAGGAGCGTTCTGAATGGAAGTGTACCTCACCCAGGAAGCCCAGAATGGACCTGAAGAAGGCAGCCTGGCTGCTGCTGTACCCAGCATGGACCCCAGTAGGAGCCCAGGGCACGCAGGATTTACCACAGGGGACTGCCCCGTCACATGACCCAGGGACCCACAACCCTCACCTCGAAGTCCTCCCGAGTCGGGCAGCTCAAGCCCCACACCCACCCTACTCAGCCGCCCTCCTCACCGTAGGTGATGACCTTGCCCATGGGTTTGAGGAGGCTGTAGCCCTTGGCGGTGTCTGAGCCGCCCAGGGGGTCCATGACGATGTCCACTCCTGTCACAGGGCAGGGACAGAGGTGGCTCAAGGGTCTGCCAGCTGGGCAGCCTGCCCCACCCCGCCCTGAGCCGCCCGCCCACCTCGAGGGGAGATCTTCCTGATCTCCTCCACGTAGTCTGTGGTGTGGTAGTCGATGGGGTGGGCGACCCCCTGCTCCCGCAGTGCCTCGTGCTTGCTGGCCGAGGCGGTCCCGAACACGGTCACGTTCTCCACCGTGCGGCACAGCTGCAGGGCGGCCATGCCCACTCCACCTGCAAGGACACAGCCCAGGAATGCGCTCGGCTCATCTGGGGACCCAGGTCCCCAAATGTCCACAACCAAGCCAGGGGGCGGGCAGCTAAGCAAAGGGCGGGAGAGGGCACATTGCCAAGGACACCAGGCTGGACCTGGAGCCTTGCATTACCACGGCAACCCGACTGCAGTGGCCTCAGCACCACAGGCCAAGGCAGCCTGGCGTTGCCATGGTGACAGACCAGCCACACACACGGGAGGGAAAGCTGGGGCGGGGTGCAGGGCAAGGATCAGGGAAGGTTGGTCACCTGCAGCCATGTGTACCAGGACGCTGTGGCCTGGCCTCAGGTTGCCGAAGTCGAAGAGGACCATGTAGGCTGTCATGTAGTTGGCCAGCAGGGCCGCGGCCTCTTCAAAGCTCATGGCCTCAGGCATGAGGAAAGTGTGGGCTGCAGGGACTGTCACCTCCTCCTGCCACATGCCCCACCGTGTCAACACCATCACCCGGTCTCCCACCTAGAGAATGGGGAGAAGAGCGCCACCCGCTCACTCATGCGCTCCCCCCAGTGACCTCCCCCCCCCAGTCCATCTTCCTAGAAGCAGTGTCACGGCCAGGTCACAGGGACGTCACTAGCAAGAACCTGGCTTCCCTGAGCGCTCACCGACCCCTGGGCCTGTTCCAAATGCACCGCGCTAAAGTGCTCTATTGCTAGACATGGTGCACACCAGCATCCCTGCAGCAGGAGGCTGAGGCAGGGTGAGTTCAGGCCAGCCTGAGCCATGCAACCCGACTCCAGTGTCTCCAAAACAACAGAGCCAGGTGCAGTGGTGCATCTTAGGAGGCTGAGGCAGGGGGATCACTGTCAGTCTGGGGCCACCCTGAGCTACACAGTGATACCCTGTCTCAAAAAAAACATTAATCACCCCATCAGCATTCAGGTGGCTCCCACCCTTATCTTCAGTTCCCCGATTGCACATTTCTGCGTTGTGTAAGAAACTACGGTTAGGCGGTGGGCAAGCATAAAGCCCTCCATCAGCAGCCCGCACTGTGACCTGGGGCTAACAAATTAACCAGTTTTCTTATCTGCAAAGCAAGGAAGTTACAAGGCTCAAGTGGAAAAAACACTCAGCGACCTCCAGCCCGGCAAGCTCTCAGGGACCAGTGAGCGCAGTATCAGTAAGCAGGGGCGTCACCTTCCAAATAACCAAGAAGAGTCCAGTGAATGGCCAGGATCACCAGGCACAGGGACCTGGGAGCTGGGGGTGGCCATGTCACTAGCACTGGGGACCCAGAAAACCTTCAGCCAGATCCAGGATGGGCAGGGCCAGGACCCACAGGACCCCCCTCTGTAGGGGAAGAGAGACAGATAATGGGTCTCTGTGCCCTGCTGCAGGCAGGACCAGCACCGGGTGGGGAGGACAACCCACACCTGGCCTGGTGCCAGCCAGGAAGGAAAGGGAGACTTGGGGTCCAAGGGGGAGGGGACAGGACTGCTGCAACCTACAGGTCCTGCTGCAAGCTGGACCAAGGGCAGCTTGGTGGGAGCAGGGATCTGGGACGGAAGCCTGCTCCCAGGCCCGGACCCACAGACCCCACAGCGCTGGGCACACAAAGCAGCCAAGTCAGGTGGTGGCCAGTGGGACGTGGGGCCCCGCAGGCAGGAGCCTCCCTCAGGGTGACAGCTCATGTCTAACCGGCTTGCAAGTCTGCACCGGGCAGCCCCCACCACAGACACCGGGAAGCGGCCCCCCCCAGCCCGGCCCTTACATCAAAGTCTTGCGATTTCCTGTATTTACCCGGCGGAAAGCGTGGGGGGGGGGGGCGGATGGCCCCGCTGGGCACCCAGAACTGCAACTCCCTCCCCCAACATTCCTCTCCGAGTGGGTGACAGGCGTGGGACGGGTGGGGCCAGAGCTGGACTGGGGGAGCCTCTGAGGAGGGCGGCTGTGCAGTAAATCTCAGCCCTGCTCCGGGAGGGAGCTGGCCCTGAACTCCGGAACGCATGACTTGCGGAGGCCACACCCCAGGGCTCTCAGAAAGCTGGTCACCCAGAGGTGTCCGGTGTCCGGTGTCCGAGCGATAGCACTGGCAGAGTTGGGCCAACCTGTTCAGCGTAGCCCTCCCCACCCGGCCCGGGTCGAGGTCTAGACTCCCTCGGGGAGGCCGAGGTCCAGCCGGAAGTCCCCAGGCAGCTGGGGGGGGCTGAGTCACCGCAGGAGGGGCGCGCGGTCACGGGAGACAAAGATCGCCTCCCCCCGGGATGGGCGTGTCCCGCCCACGCGGCTGCACATGACTCGTTTGGCCCGGTCCCGCCCAACCAACCCCGACGATAAGGCCGCCACCCAGGCTCACCGAGCAGTCGCCTGGGTGTCCAGAGGGCTGGGGTTTGGGGTGCACTGATGGGTCAGGACGTGGGGGGGGGGGTCCAGGTCACGATGCGCATGCGCGTAGGTCTTAATGTTTCCCCCCCCCCAACCTTTTGGGGCTGTGGCCACGACTCAGAGTGGTCAGGGACAGGGCGATCACTGTATTCCTCTTCAGAATAATCAATGCCATTCTCCAAGCACCCAGAAATCTCAGTTCTGGTGGGGGTTCAGCTCTCGGTCAGAGAGCCCTGGTTCACTTGGGCAAGGCCCTGCGTTCGAGCCCCAGCGCCACAAAACGCAGAAAAACAAAGCGGGGCGTGGTGGGCTGGCCAGTAGTCGGGCGCTCCGCGAGGTTGCGCCAGGAGGATCTCAGGTTCGAGTCCCACCCGGGGATTCAGCGGCCGAGCGAGACCCGGTCTCCGACTAACGCGCGCTGAGGGTGTGGCCCCGCCCAGGCCCGCGGTCCCGCGCTCACCTTGCGGTCGGCCACGCCCTCGCCCACCGCCACCACCTCGCCCGCGCCCTCGATGCCCGGCGTGAGCGGCAGCGGCGGCAGGCGGTCGTGCACGCCCTGGCGCGCGAACAGATCGGAGAAGTTCAGGCCACAGGCGCGCACGCGCAGGCTCAGCTGGCCCGGCCCGGGCGCGGGGGGCGCGGCCGGCCGCCGCTGCAGCTTCACCTTCTCGTAGCCGCCGAAGCCGGTGAGCACCAGGCAGCGCAGCGTGGGCTGGGCCGCCTCGGCAGGCGCAGGCTTCGGGACTGCATCCTCCACGGGCGCCACCTCCTCGGCTGCAGCCGCTGTCGCTGCCGCCGACCCCGCGGCCGCCTCGGCTCCGTCTCCCTCGGCGGACATAGCTGGACTCGCGACGAGCGCTCGGCCGCACCAGAGCGCCGCTCCGAAGGGCCGGGCCAGCTGGCTGGCTGCAAACTCGGGGGCGGGACGGAGGCGGGAACGTGGGCGGGGATATGGGGAGCGGGCGCCGGGCTACGTGGGGGCGGAGCGCCAGGCGGTGGCGTTCTGGAGGGCCAATCGCTGGCCCGTCAAGGTAGGGAGCCCGGGCGAAGGCGGGACTTTAGGGGGCGTGGTCTCTGAGAGGGTTGTAGTAAGGGGCGGAGCTCTGGGGATGGGGCGGGGCTCTGGAGGGTCAATCGCTGGCCTAGCTAGACTGGCTCTGGGGGCGGGATCAAGGAAGGGGCGAGACGTCGAGGCATAGGCGGGGCCTAGAGGGGCGTGCCCAGAAGAGTGGGCGGGGTCTTGCTGCCCACTTAGGAGGATCAGAGTCCCTGCTGGACGCGCAAGAAATGGAGGAAAAGGGGCACAGAGACACATGAGAACATTCTTGGGGTCCATGGAGTCTGCGACTTCACTCATAATAAATCCCACCCACATTAAAAGCTCTGTGAAGGGGCTGGGGATTTAGCTCAGCGGCATAAGCGCCTGCCTTGCAAGCGTGGGGTCGAGAGTTCGATCCCCAGTACCAAAAAAAAAAAAAAAAAAAAAACTCTGTGAAGGGCAGCCTGTAGGGTGATCCCCACATCCCCACAATTGGAGACGCGGAACTAGGCCCCTCGGACCTGACCCCACCCGCCAAGCGTGCCTCTAGTCCTGGGGCCGCAGCAGGGGCAGCAGGGTCTCACTTTCGCGGCCAGCAGGGTCCCCTAGCCAGACCCGGTCTCAGAATACATGAGAAGGCCGCGGAAGCTGGCAGTAGCAGCGGGCCGCCCCCAGGCGCCAGACTCTGGGCTCCCTCCCCGCACCGCACACGCCAAGCACGCAAGTTACGACTCGTGACCGTCTATGCCTCCCTTTCCTTTGGTGCACTGGATCCGCGGCTGCGTGCGGTGGACATCTGTTTTTGATCCTGGGAATTGAAACTGGGGCCTTCACACTGAGCACGCCCCTTATCCTCCGGTTCTTTTTATTTCTTAATTTTGTCATAAGGTCTCAGTCACTAAGTCCCCCAAGCTGCTCGGGCTGGGCTTGAACTTGCCATCCTCCTGTCTCGGCCTCCAGAGGTGCTGGGGTTACAGGCGTGCGTCCCTACCATCTGCCAGAAACACTGACCGGGTAAAGGTCACCTTACCGGGCCATCTCTCGGGGATGCCAGCTTGTCTCACTGCCTTTCTCCTCTCCCCAGGCATCCACCGGAGGATGCCTCTCCCCTAACGCTTCCTACTCCTCTGTGGAGTTACTTGGCGGGAGGAACTCTGCCCAGCCGGCCCACTGGCCAGGCCTCCCCCGCCCTCGGGGTCGCCCGCCCCCTCCTCGTCGCCCAGGCGACGGAAAGCTATGACGTCACCTGGCGAGGGGTGTTGCAGTCTGCAGTCCCGGTTCCCTCAAACCCAGCGGTGGTCCGGACAGCAGAGACAAAACCAAGATTCACACCTCCCCCGAGACAGGGGGCCGTCTGTATCCAGGAAGGGCACCACCGCCGCGCGTGGTCGGCACGAGCACACCCGCGTGCACTCGTGGGAGCACAGAGGCCCGAGCCTTGCGCCTGTGCCTGTCGCACCCTACCCTGGGCTCTCTGCCCCGTGCCCAACTCCAGGGCGTGCGCCTGTCCTCCCAGCACTCTGGTAGGCTGAAGCAGGAGGATCGCAAATTGGAGGCCGGCTTGAGCAACACAGTAAGAGCCTGCTTCAAAATTAAAAAGGGCCGGGGCCGTAGCTCAGTGTGTAGCTCGCCGCATCGAGCTCAACATGTGGGACACTTCAGGTAGCGGGTCCTCCCGGGTCACCCGGCCTCCACCCCCGCCTCGACCCCTGAATTCAATCCCTAGTATTGGGGTGGTGTGCAGGCGGTCTCAGCGGAGCCGCTTAGACTACACCAGCGGTCTGGAATCCGACTCCAGCTGTTTCCCAGGCCCCGCCCAGCTCTAGGGTCCCGCCCCTTGGATTGCGGCGCAGGCGGGGCGCGGGGGCAACAGGCCGGGCAGGGGTTGGGGCGGGGCCACTGGAGGCTGGGCCTGCGCGAGGCGGGGTGGGGCGGAGTCGGGTTCGGGGCGGGGCCTGTGGCGGCGGGGCGGGGCTGGGGGCGGGGCTGGAGGGCTCGGCGCGGGCCCGCGCGATGCCGGTGTCCGCGGCCCGGGTGGCTGCGGCAGCGGCGGCGGCGGCGGCGGCGGCGGAGGCGGCGGGGCCCGGGCAGCGGACGGCGCGGGGGCGAGCAGCGCGCAGCCGGGGCGATGGAGGCGCCAGGCGGCCGCTGCAAGATCGTGGTGGTGGGGGATGCGGAGTGCGGCAAGACGGCGCTGCTGCAGGTGTTCGCCAAGGACGCCTACCCCGGGGTGAGCTGGCCGGCGGCGGGGCCGGGCCGGGCCGGGCCGGGCGGCGGGCGCGGGGCGGAGCGGGCGCGAGTCGGAGCCTGCGCGGCCCGGGGTGGCGGGGCGGGCTACCCCGCCGCCCCCAGACCAACTTCCGCGGGGCTGCCAACCGCGGAGCTGCGCCGGGCGCTTGCTCAGCTGGCCCCGTCCGCAGAGCTACGTTCCCACCGTCTTCGAGAACTACACGGCGAGCTTCGAGATCGACAAGCGCCGCATCGAGCTCAACATGTGGGACACTTCAGGTAGCCGGTCACCCGGCCTCCACCCCCGCCTCGACCCCTGCTCAGCCAGACCCCGAGATCCCGGGCCAGCCCTGCACACCCATTCCCATGTAGAGGAAAGTCTGTGTTCTTCTGAATTTTGGGGAAACTGAGGCAGGACTGGGAGAGCCTGAGAGACTGTCCTAAAGGAGAGGGCCTGGTGCTGAGGGACACAGACACCAGCTTCTGCCGCCTGGCAGAGCTGGAGACTTCTGAGGCCAAGTCCCAAGAGGACACCGGAGAACTCTCCTTGGCCCGGCTGGCTCATTCCTGCAACAGGAGAGGGCTTGTGTCTCCACACACTTCCCCCGAGACTGTACAGGACGCCTGTCAAAGTCCAGAAAGCACACGCAAAATTTCCCGAGTGTCTCACAAGGTTCCAAGCCTCAGGCCAGCCCTGTTAACGCCAGCACTCTGGGAGACTGAGGCAGGACGGCCACAGATTCAAGCCCAGGCTAGACAACCAAAGAACTCAACAAGACCCTGTCTCAAAATCCAAAAAAGGGAGGTGGCACTGGGGAGGCAGGTCAGTCCCCAGTACTGCAAAAATAAAGAAACATGCCAGTAATCCCAGCACCGGTCAGCTACGCTCCCTTGGTCTCTGTCCCCCTGGGGCTGCCACCATGGGGGCTGTGTTTTTCCCTCACTGTTGTCTTCACTCAGGTTCCTCTTACTATGATAACGTCCGGCCCCTGGCCTACCCGGACTCGGACGCTGTGCTCATCTGCTTCGACATCAGCCGGCCAGAGACACTGGACAACGTGCTCAAGAAGGTGGGGAACCCGGCAGCTGGCTGCAGCCCAGCGGGAGCAGAGAGGAGGAAGCGATGTCTGGGGCGGCCACATGGGCGATGGCTTTGTCCCTCCCGCTGCACCCCTTCCTGAAAGTTAACCTGGGAGCTGGACATGGAGCGAGGAGCTGGGAGGGAGAAGCACTGTGGGCAGTGAGGCCTGCTCCTAGGCTTGGGGTGCCGGCGGGGGTGCAGGAAGGAGGTTTTCTCTCTGGACCCTGTTCATGGGGAAACAGTGGCAGGGAACAGACAGGGGTCAGCCGGGGTGGCCTGGTTCCCCATCAAGAAGGTGGCCCTTCTGTTCCCAGGGTGCCAGGAGTTCCGGGCCGCTGAGGCAGGAGGCCCCCAGCCCCCCAAGGCCTCTCCTCGCCTTCCCTGAGGACCCTGGGCTCTCAGCCCACAGCCTCATGGGCACCTCCCACACTGCAGGCCGAGGAAGGACAGGGACCCCCTGTGCCCACCTCACACCCCAACCCTGTTTCTTCTCCCACCACAGTGGCAGGGGGAGACACAGGAGTTCTGTCCCAACGCCAAGGTGGTGCTGGTCGGCTGTAAACTGGACATGCGGACCGACCTGGCCACCCTTCGGGAACTGTCCAAGCAGAGGCTCATCCCGGTCACACACGAGCAGGTGGGACCCCAGACCTCGGGCCTCTGACTCGCTCCCTGATTTAAAAACATACTCCCTAACAAGGCATGGGGACACGCCTGTGAGCCCGGTGCTATAGCAGGCTGAGGCAGGAAGGAGCATTGTAGTGATTTACTAAGACTTGTCTCAAAATTAAAGATAAAAGGGCTAGGGATGTGGCTCAGGGCAGCGGCCCTGGCTTCAGTCCTCAGTGCTGTAGAAAACAAACAGAACCACAGTGCCCAGCTCACGCTTTTGCTCTGGCCTCTGCCCTGAGCCCGTGACCCACCCCGCCCACTGCCCCAGGACCCCTTGCTGTGCTGCCTCCGGGCCCCTCACCTCCCGGCTCCTCCCCAGGGCACCGTGCTGGCCAAGCAGGTGGGCGCCGTGTCCTATGTGGAATGCTCCTCGAGGTCCTCAGAGCGCAGCGTCAGGGACGTCTTCCACGTGGCCACCGTGGCGTCCCTGGGCCGCGGCCACCGGCAGCTGCGCCGCACCGACTCCCACCGGGGCCTGCAGCGATCCACGCTGCTGTCGGGCCGGCCGGAGCGGGGCGGCGAGGGCGAGATGCACAAGGACCGCGCCAAGAGCTGCAGCCTGATGTGAGGCCAAAGGGCTGGCACAGGGCCCTGGCCCCCCCCCCAGGCTTGCTGACCCCTGACCCGGCCAGAGGACGGGGCCAGCAAGTTCTGTGCGGGGCACAGGAGGTGTCACAGACTTCTCAGCCTCTTTACCCTCTCTCTGCTGGGATTTGGGGGAGCTCAGGGTGGGTGTCGGCCATGAGCCGAGATGGGCATCGGCCCTGGGAAGCTGCGGTCATGCAGTGACCCTGCCGTCCCCCCAGGAAGACCCCTTGCCCTTCCCCAGCCCCGCAGCCCGGCCCTGGCTGCCGTCCCCACAGCAAGCGCCTGTCCTGTGAGCTTCGAGTCCCTCTCCTCTCCATCTCTCGCTGTTGCGCAGTTCTGACCTCCAGGCCAGGGCCAAGCTGGGAGAAGTCCCTGTTGCCCCCACCCCTGCCCCGGACCTTCCTCGACAGTCCCCAAATAAATCCAAGTCCATGGAAAACGGCCGCAGCTGGGATTGTGTTCCTTCTTCCAAAACCGGCCTCCCCACACCTGTCCCAGGAGGGCAGCTAGTCCAGGAGGGACTTCCTGTCCATGGGCTGGAGGGAACAGGGTGGCAGACACGGATAGAGCGAGGTGCCCTTTGGGAGCCAGACTTGGGGTCCGGCTGACGAGGTGGACAGTCCTCGGCATTAGGGGGTCCTAATGCCAGCCCACCTGTCCCGGTGTTGGAATCACCCCTCCACGCCCAACTACCCAGGGGGCTGTGGGGACCGGGACATCGCAGAAGCTGACCCCACATGGACTGAGCCTCCCCACAGTCAGCAGGTGGGTGCTGGGCTCCCTCCTTCCATCCCAAGCGCCTGGATGGCCAGGGAGCCTCTGCCGTGAGCGGGGGTCCCCTTGGCTGTACCCCTGGAGGATGGGAGCAGGGAGCACCCTCAGGGCACAGGCATCAGGAGGACAGTGCTGGCCTGTGTGCCTGAGTCTGCATACGCCCGTCCAGGTTTCCATCCCCGGCTCCAGTCCCGCTGGGAACTGCACCGGACCTTCCCTCCCCAGCCGCCCCTGCCTCTCCCAGGCCTCCCCCTCCGTCCCCAGATTCTACCTGAGGCACAGCTGCCCACACTGCAGCCTGTGTGCTGGGCTTGTGGGCAGAGACCCCGGTTTCTGGCCGGGGGAGACCGTGCCAGCACGGCAGGAAGATGCCCGGTGTGAAGGTGTCCGGGTGACAGTGTTCATACTCACAACTTCGAGAGAGGTTAGAGTTTGCCGGGCAGCTCTGGGCTAGGAAAGCTGCTCTGAGCAGAAGTCCAGCAAGTGCCAACACTGGGCTTGAGAATGAACTTCACGCAGGGCCTGGCAGGGCAAAGGGGCCTTATTCTGAGGATGGAGGAGCCAATGGGGACTTCAGGTGGAGTGAAGTGACCAGGTTTGTTGTGCGTGAGTTTTCTGGGGTTTTTTTTGAAGCAGGGTCTCACTATGGTAATTCAGATTGGACTTCAATTTTCTTTTTTATTTTTATTATTATTTTTTTTTTTTTTTTGGTACCGGGGATTGAACTCATGACCTTGCGCTTGCCAGGCAGGCACTTAAGCCACTGAGCTAAATCCCTGGCCCTGGACTTCAATTTTCTATGTAGTCCGGGCTGGCTTTGAACTCCTGGAGACCCTCCTGCCTCAGCCTCCCAGGTGCTGAGATCACAGGTGTGTGCTCCACACACATTTCCTCTTCACTGTGGCTCATTCAGCAGAGAGCCTGCTGGAGTCTGCGGCCGCCAGATTACAGGGCGTTTTGCCCTCCTCTCCCTCCCTCCTCCCGCTGGCCCTGCGCTCAGGGAATGCAGACGATCTCAATATCCGCCAAAGCGAAGATAATTAGGAAGATAAATCAGCCAGAGGAACCCCCAAAGTTTAATATACTGCCACTCCTGCCAGTGCCAAGAGGAGGCCAGGGAGGAGGTGCACCTGGTCCTCGACATCCCCTGCAGGCTGGGGTGCAGGAGTCACACTCCACTTCTGCCTCACAATTGTGTTTCCCCCACAAATTAGACACCCACTTGGGAAGCAGTGTAGCTGAGTTAATCACTGCATGGAATAAACAATGATCACACTGTGATCCTGCCCGCGTTTCTCACCTTGGCAGTCAGCCTTCTGGGAGGGGGCAGAGGCTGTAACCCAAGCAGGTGGCCCCCCAGGGACAGGTGCGGAGAGGCAGAGCTTTGGAGACCAGAGGCTTTGGACCTGTGTCCAGCCTGAGGCTTCCTCCCTGGGGAGTGTGGCAAAGCTCCACGGCTCTCTGAAGCTGTTTTCACGCCTGGAAAAGGGGCTAATCGGCAGAGCGTGGTGGCACACACCTGACATCCTGGCACTCTGGGAAGCTGAGGCAGGAGGATCAAAAGTCAAAGTCCTGCCTAGACAACTCAGGGAGAGGCCATCTCTCAAAAATAAAAAGTGAAAAGCACCAGGGATGGAGCTGAGCGCAAAGGCCCTGGGCTCACTCCCCACTGCTGCCAGAATAAAGGCGCTCATCTCCTGCATAGGTCCCCTTATGTTGTTGAGCAGGACATCATCACCCTAGATACCCAGGGGACAGCGGCAGGGTCCCCAAGGAGCCCAAGGCCAACAGGTGTGGGGCTGGCGCTGGGACTCAGGCCATCCGACCCTTGGCTGCCTCTCCAGAGGCTGAGGTCCTTTGGTCTCCATCTTTCCGGACCCCCCCAACAGTTTTCTGTAGGAACAGTGAGGACCCATGTTGCCATGGTAACCCACCCCAGACTCCCCATTCTCCATGGGCTCCAGGGGGCTGGGGGGGGCTCTGCCCCTCAGTGGCGTCTTTAGCTTCCCAGGGTTGATGCTGGGGTAGCTCTGCCGCTCCCCGGGGAGGAGTGCCCTCAGCAGCTTCTGCCGCGGATGGACTCCAGCCCCTCTCCGTCTCTGGTTGGCCTCTCCTTGTTTTCTTCAAGAGCGGGCTGAGGGGGGTGCCCTCAAGTCCGCAGGGTGGGGCGAATCCTGGGCAGCTGCCCCGCCAGAGCCAAAGGCAGGGGAGCCGGGCACCTCCCAGGCCTCTGCTGGTGCCTCCTAAATAACAGATGTGTGTCTGTGTATTAATGAGCTGGGTGAATAATCAGGAGCTTTTCCCTGGGCAGCAGGATGAGCCGAGGCCCTCCGTTCACACGCAGACGCCCTCTCCCCACCGCACCCCTCTGATGACATAAGGTGGGACCTGGCTCCGTGGCCTCGACCCCAAAAGGGAGCAGCGCCCAAGTGGGGTGGGGGATCCCACAGCTGGGCTGGCCTGGGGATCTCTGGGGAACCCCTGCCTCCCACCCCCGAGGCCTGGGGAGCTTTCCCAGGCAGCGGTGGGCGCAGAGGCGCTGGCGGGAGGGCCTCTCAGCAGCAGGGGATGAGAAGGTGTCCCTGAGCCTGTGTCTGCTTCCCTGGGCGATCCTCAGCGTTTGCCTCGAGAGGGAACAAGGCCGAAGGGCCGGAGCCTGAGGTCCCCTGGCCAGCACAGGGTGCGTACTGGCTCCCACTCACCTCTCCCCAAACTGCACGTTCCAGCCTCTCCTGCTAGACTGCTCTGGTTAGGGAATAAGGGAAGTTTAGGGGCCCAGGCCTGAAATCAAAGCACTTCAGAGGCTGAGGCAGGAGGGCTCCAGGCCAGCCTGGACTTCATCGGAGCAAGACTGTCACAAAAAGCCAAAAGCAGCAGCTTAGTAATGATCCCAGCTGCCCGGGAAAGAGAAAGGGGTGGCTGGACCAAAATAAGAGATTAGATGGACACAGGAGACCGGAGGGTGGAAACCCAAGCCCAGAACAGAACCAGGGTGCCAGCCGGGCGAGGGTGGCACCCTGAAAAACAGCCTAGAAGCTTCTAGATTCCCCGACACTGCCATGAGCTTGCTGTTTGGCCTCTGGCCAGTCTCAAGTCCCCTCTTAACATCTCCCCCCCCTCCTCTGTCAAACAAGTGAGTCACACTGGGTAATTGCAGCACTTTGGGAGCCTGAGGCAGGAGGACCGTGGTTTAAAAAATAAAAGGTCTGGACTCAGTGGGAAGAGCTGGTTCAATCCCCAGTGCCACAAAAATGAAACAGTAGGGAAGACAAGATGGTGGACTGGTAGGTAGCAGGAGAGAGACCCTCTCTAAGACAGACAGCTCAAATGCCAGAATAAAACACCCTGGAGAGACCAAACAGATAGAGATGGACTCTCACAACCCTGGAAAAAACTAAAGTGCAAAAAACCACTCAAATATGAGGTCCTGGGACTACCATTAGAGAAGCTAAGATCAGTGAGCATGGCACCCTCCTTGAGCCACCTGAATTCCTGCCTGACCTGAACAAGCAATCCGAGCACAGAGCTGAACAGCCCGGCATGCAGCTCGCCCAGACCGGCCCTGCACTCGACCCACCCAGAGGCACCGTGAATTCCCACTGCAGCCGCGCTGAAGTCAGAGGTCGGGGAGCCCTGCAGTTCTCAGGGATGGCATCAACACTGGGTGAGTGATGGGATTAAGACCCTCCCACAGCAAAGGGGAAACCAACTGGATGACATGTTGGATTTGGGCAGGACAGCCCTAACTCCATAAGGAAGTGGCTTCAGCTGGTTGCTCCCCTCGCAGAGCAGATTGGTGGAATCTGCCTGAACTAGGCTGCACCCCTGATGGGGATCCAGTGAGTCGCTACAATATTACTTCCCTGAGATCAGTGCACACTGACGCAGTGAAGGCCTGCAAAGGTTGACTGGCCCAGAAGGGAGGAGCTATCCCACACTGCCCGTGGGTGAACTCTAATCTCTGATAACCTATTGAAGAGGGCTAAAGCTCCTAGCCTGCGCCCTCTAGAGGAGCCTTAAACAACAAGAAAAGGGTCTGGGCATTACACTGTACACTTGTATGGAAGGAACCAAAAACATGACGAAAGGGAGAAATAAGAAACAACTCCCAGCCCCCAACCCTGAGAACATTGATCCAGGAGAGGTAAATACAAAAGAGATTG
>PVJX010013980.1:0-46074 GCA_004027295.1 Dolichotis patagonum
AAAAAAAAATAACAAAAAAAAATAGGCAAAGGACCTGAACAGACATACAAATGGCCAGCAGGCATATGAAAAAATGCACAATATCACTAATTGTCAGAGAAATGCAAATTAAAACCACAATGAGCTATCACTTATTTGTTAGAATAGCCTTTTTAAAAAAGGAAAACTAACAAGAAAATAAAAAAGAAAGATGTTTTAAATAGAATACTTGTATACCAGTGGTGGCAATGCAAATTACTAAACACATATGGAACATAGGATAGAGGCTTTTTTTTAAAGCACAAATAAAACTACCATATGATCTAGTAATTTTACTTCTGGATATAGATCCAAAGGAAAATAAGTCAATATGTTAAGAAGACATCTGCATTCTCATCATCATTGCAGCATCATAGTGAAGATATGCAGTTGATCTAAGTGTATATCATCAGATAAATAGATGTATTGGTATAAGTACACAGTAGAGTACTGTTTAGCTTTAGAAAAGGAATCCTGTGATTTTCAAAAAAGAGACAAATCTATAGGACATTATGCTAGTTGAAATAAACCAGCTATAGAGAGACAAATTCTACCATGATCTCAATCTTACATCTAAGAAAGTTGAATGCACAGGAACAGGGAATGGTACATATTATGAGAGTATAGGACTGGGAAAATGTTAGTTAAGGACTATAAAATTTCAGTTAGACAGGAGAAATAAAATTCAGGAGATCTATTTTGTAACATGCAATTATACTTAATAACAATTTGTATGCTTGAACATTGCTAAAATGGTATTTTTTTTTAATACCATAGAAGTTTCACTTGAAGAAGGGAGGAAATATAAGAATGAGGTAGATTCAGATTGTAGATTTCAATTTTCCTCACCACAAAGAAACAAGTATGTAAGTTAATGGATGTGTTCCTGATTGATTTGATTATTTCACAAATTAATTTTATATATATATATATATATATATAGTGTTGCACACCATATACACATTCAGTTTTTATTTGTTAAAAATGATTATTCAACATGGTGTTTTATGCTAGGCAGAATAAACCTTTAATTTATGGTAGAAAGTGACTGTTATTTCCTTATAAAATGAGATGTCTCTTATAACTTTATACTTTCAAGTTTTGTTTCCACAAAGGTTTTTAACTTTTGCATATTAAATATCATGAGTTTCTCTTCAGTCATGTAGCTCAGTGGTCCTTATAATTTTTACCTTTCTGTCCTTTTGATTAGCTAATGTGAACTTACTTCGTGGACATGCTTTTTCTTTGCAAATAGTATGTCTGAGCAGCAAATCCATAACCTGGACTTAACAATAGCAAAATATGCTTAATATATAAAGTTGAAGTTTTCTACATAGCTAATTCTTACTCTCCCTATAAGAGGCAGATTAAGTGTTAGATCTCCTACAAAATCTCCTTAAACCTCCACACTTCATGCCAGGATGTGTGGCTGTTTCCTAAGTTTCCCTGTTGGGGTCAGCACATAGCTCTATCATTGCATTTAGCACATTATATTTTAATTTGCTATGTGGAGGTCTGTGTCCTGCTTCAGGAATGAGTTCACTGGGGTTAGGCCTCAGATCAAACCTTAGCTATTTTTTAGTGTCTCAGTCATTGAAATGTCTTCAGTTCACATTTGTTAAACTTAACTGCAGTATGTAACATTTAATACCACATCCCAAGTTCAAAGTCCATCTGAGTGATGAAATTAGTGAGAAGGGAATGGGGGAGGGAATCCACTGGGAGCTTTAAATGATGTTGTTGCTTACTCTGCTCTCTCAGAAGAGAAACTCCCTTTGGCCATATCATTCAAGCTCTACCTACAAGCCACAGGTCAAGCTCTCATTTTTAGTGTGCCACAGCTTGGGTGAAGGAATGAAGCAAGACATTTTGCACACCACTGAACAGAAAAACACTGTCAGGTAATTTCTGAATCAGTGAACTTATTTGCATAATGCAAGGAGCTAATTTAGGGTCTTCTTGAAGAAAGCAGAAAAACAACCTGCCTCTTCTGCTTCCACACACATCCATCTTCAGGCAGTGTGATAGCTAGGATACAGGGAGAAAAAATAAAGCAAAATCCCAGGAGGGCAACTGAGGTGAAATGTTTAAAGTTGTAGATCTTACCAGTGGATGGAAGACCCCTCCCCTAGGGTGCTCCTGATCTCCTCCCGACATCGCTCCTGGTGCTCAGGGTGCAGAGCTAAGCAGTAGAGAAGCCAAGAGAGACTGGCTGCAGAGGCATCATGCCCTGCCAACATGAACGTGCTCACCTCAGACCGCAGGTCAGCATCAGGAAAGCTGTCTTCACTTTCAGCCTAGAAAGCCCAATAATAGTAAGCTCATGAAATACCACTTTGGAGACCCAGTGAAAATAATGGCTAGAGCGGAAACAACTGGAGTTTCAAATAAGGGTTTCAATTTTAATTCAGTTCAATGAATATATGATACAAGTCAGACTTTGTCTAGAGCATATAGGAGAACTAATGTTAGATAAGAAGCAGGCATCAGGCCCTAGACATTTCCTTCAAATTCTCTTTTAGCCAGATTTTTCATCACCTTCTCTACATCCTCATTTTGCATGCTTACTCATGTGATTTGTTTTTACGTGATTCCCTAAACATATACTTACACGATAATTTCAAACCCTGCCAGGTAAATAATTTACCAGAATTGTAAAATTTGCTTTATTACAAACTGTAGAGTCAACCTCTCAACTCAAAGCACTGTACTGTTGGATTTAATTGATCATTTTTGCTTTTGTCTTCCCATGCTTTTCCCACTTACCATGTGTTCACCTTCATAATTGGCTGTTTGTACAAGCTGAGATATTTGGAAGATTTACCTGGGCACCAAGGATAATATCCAGAAAATCCTGGTATTTCTTCTGACTGGTATCCTGTTTCATTTCAGCCTTGAGAGATTTCTTTTTGTCTTGGATTACCTTTTCTGGGTAAAATAATACCTTCACATTACCAAAGTGAAAATATAGTCAAATAAATTATGAAGCCAGTCCAGGGTCATGCATAGGCTCAAACCCTTCTCCTTTCAGAGGTCAGAGTGGGTATATTACATCTAAATAGATTTAATTTTCACAGAATGGTATACTTTTCCATCAAATGGACAATTTTTGATCAAAATTCCAAAGACAAACACAACAGACCAAAATCATAGCTTATATCAGTACATGATATAATTGAGATGATTTCAGATGTACATGCAAGTGGTCATTCTTTTCTTCTTCAGCCTGAAGTCTTATCTTTATGGAAGTTATCAATAAAAGGGAATACAGCCCAAAAAATGTATAATTGAAGTGTCTGAGATGAAAAAGTAAACACACATATGGAATGGAATTTATAAAACCATAATCCATTAAATCTTGCTGAATTTAGGGAAAATTTAATTTTATGTAATAGAATCTATCCTATGCCTGGAAAACTTGGAACCAAATGACCAATTTCAATAAATATCCAATAACCAATTTCAATAAAACTATCTGACAAGGATTCAAGTTGTATTTCATTTGAGGGTTAAAAAAATCTTCATTAAGAACAAGAATACTTCTGTGCTCACAGTGAGGTTACGCCTCTACATAGATATAATGCAGTCATCACAGTGTATGGACTTGGGCGCCGCAAACCTGAGAAATACCTGTGTATTGATGTAGCACTTTGCTCAACTCCTGGAAGCGCTGGCCCGTAGGGCTGAATTTAAAAATTAAGTCATGGTGATGCCAGAAGTTGTATAAGCGATAAAATATAATTTTGCTGAGTTCAGTTGTTGCTTTCAAATAAGGATCATAGGTACTAGAAAGACAAGTTGGGACAATGTGTTAATAATGAGGTATTGTGAACAATTTGATTTTTTGTTTTTTTGGTTTCTTGTTACTGACCCATTTATCTGGCAGTTGGTCTCTTGACTAAATGCACATTGCATGATGATGTCCAGGGCCATCATGCTGATGTCCTCATACACCTCCACAGCTGTGTCCTGAGTGCCACAGATCTTCTCCCACTTAGCCTGGTAGAGGAGGTCACGATCAACATCATCATCATTATAAAACTGCCCTTCAGTGTATGCTCCTTCCTGCCACTTTCCTTAGGATCCAAGGGACACAACTTTGATCCTACAGGAATTCCAGATCAGAGAGTGAGTGAGCTGTGTGCTCACTTTGGGCACAAGGCAGGGAAACATGCACCCAGCTAGTGAGGAAGAGCACGGAGCAAACTACGCATCTGGTAAGTGGCCTTTCAATTATTACCCCAACTCAGCTTCAAATAGACCAGAGTTCCAGAAAGCCAGTTGTCTCAGTACAAGCTCCATAGTTATGAGGGGTTTCCTCAAGGCTTCCTCCACCTCAAATACCCAACTTGGGCTAGGGATTTAGCTCAGTGGTGTAAGCGCCCACCTGGCAAGTGCGAGGTCATGAGTTCGATCCCCGGTACCAAAAAAACCAAACCAAAACAAAACAAAACAAACAAACAAACAAACAAAAAACAAATACCCAACTTGCTGGATATCCCGCCACTATTCTCTCTCTTTCTTTTCAATTTTTATTTTTTATTAGTATATGCTGGCAACAGATAATGATCACATTACTCCAGGGGTACTAGTATATGTATACGACACATCTCATTTTTTAAAATATCCTCTTGCCCTCTCCTTTTCCCTCCCTCTATCTCTTGGTCCCTTTCCCATTTGTAAAAGATCTATTTCCCTATTTGTTATTAGCTATCTTTTATTTTGATCTTTATACTGTTTGGTTTCTCATATATGAGAACCCATGAGATATTTAAGCTTGGGTGTCTGATTTATTTCACTTAACGTTATGGTCTCAACCTGCAAATGACTCGTTTATCATTTTTATGGCAGAGTAATACTTTGTTTTGTGTAAATACCACATTCTCTTTATCCATTTATCTGTTAAGGGACATGTGGGCTGCTTCCAAGATTTAGCCATTGTGAATTGTGTTGTTATAAACATAGGTATGCATGTATCACTGTAATGTGTTGTCTTTAATTATTTGGGGAAAATACCTAGAAGGGGAATTTCTGGTTTCTGCTTTTGAGGAATCTTCATACTGATGTCTGTCACAGTTGCAGTAGATTTACACTCCTAACAACCATGTGAAAGGGTTTCTTTTTCCTGTAGCCTCCCTTGCATTTATTATTATTTCTTGATGATGGATATTCTTGCTGGACTAAAATGAGATCTCAATAGTTTTAATTTGCATTTCTGTAATGTCCAGAGATGTTTAACATTTTTTTCATGTATTTATTGGCTGTTTGTATTTCTTCTTCTGTGAAGTGTCTATTCATTTCTGTTGCCCATTTTTTTGGTTGGGTCTTTTACTTTGTCGGGTGGCATCTAATTTTTTTGAGTTGTTTATATATTCTAAATATTAGTCCTTTGAAGAACAGCTGGCAACATTTTTTTCTCATTCAGTAGGTTGTCTCCACCTTGTTGGCTGTTTCCTTTGCTGCACCAAAGCTTTTCAGCTTAATGATCCTGTTTGTTGATTCTTGCTGCTATTTTTGGTGCAATTATACTCTGCCACTACACTCAACCACTGTAACTACACTTAAAATAGAATTGGGACATTTTCAAAAAACATTTTAGGTTCAGAAATTGAACCTGGGGAGGGGCGTTGCTGTAAGTGGCTCCTAGCCAAATGTATCCTGTGCCTTCCCAACCTCACTATAGAAAGAGACCCACTCACACCATCAGAAACGCTTTGCCTGACTTCCCTAAACATCTATAAAGTTTTCAGTGGTAAATGTATTTGCTACCATAAGCATTCTTGGTATAAAACTGAAAATCAATTGAAATGTGTATTTTCAGTTTAACCTATATTCGTTGAGGATTAAACTAGATACTGAAGACTTGGACAATTAACAAAAGGCATAAAGAATTTGGAAAGCTTTTATCTAAATGTCAGTTTAGTTAGATAGCTTGCATCTAAATTAGGTACTTAAAAAATATTTTGGGGCTAGTTGCAGTGGCATACTCTTGTAATCCCAGCTGTTGGAAGGCTGAGGCAGGAGGAGTGCTGTGAGTTCAAGGCCAACACATAGTACATAGTACATAGTTAGACCCAACTTCAAAAAACATTATTTTTGACTAACATGTAACTCGGTGTGATATTTTAACAAACGTTAAAGCAGACACTGATCAATACAAATGGTAAGGTGGGAAGAAGTGAGAAGGAAGGTTCAGAGCAGGAGGCATTCTGCAAACATTCAGAGAGAGAGAAACAGAGAAAGAAAATATGAGTCACTCAGGGTAACGGGGGCTAAGGAGTTAGGACAGAAATGGCTCCTAGAAATGGAGATAGACTCAGACACAGCCACTGGAAGAGTTGAAATTGTGCTGAGTGCTAAGCAGCACCAAAATTGGAGAGAAGACTCTCTAGACTGTGCCTGGTACTCTCAGGGTCTCTTCTTCAAGAACTCACACTCTTGTTTTCAGCATAAACCCAGCAGACTTCTTGTTAAGTCTACTTTGTGAGCTTGATTGAGAACCCAGATAATAAGCTGATTAACAGTGATTCCTTAGGAAAGAGTTTATGATGAAATTATACTAATACTTTTTTTGGTCTGATTTTACAAGAAATACAATTTTAAAATTGAAACCACTTATAAATCAGAGACTGCCCATAGGAACACTCTTCTGCAACACCCTCCTAGCCCTTTGGAAAATGCAGGTGACCTCCTGATGATTCTCCACCTTCTACAAGAGGAAACACATCTGCGACTTTAAGAGAGACACTTACTCTTTGCTACTCCATTGTAACTATTGGACAAGTCCTTTCCAACCTCCAAACTTTTGGCCATGCACAGTTACTCTTTCTAGAATTCTTTTGTGCATTTTATCTATGCATTTTTGCCTAGCTTATATTTCACGGGAAACTTGAGACTCCTCTGCAATCAGAAGCTAATATAGCTGCTCTTGGCTTCCTTATCTGTCACTCACAGCACTTACTGCTTGAATATCACCGCTTGGAATCTGGTCTACTGCCACAGACTTTCAGATAATATCTAAGGCAGTGGACTTGAACTTTTATTCTTTTAATCATCCAAAGAACATAACAAAGGCTTACATAAACATCTATTGCTCAACAGGTAATCATACATTATTTCTAGAAATCAACTTTTGTTTTTCACTATCCACTATATGTACACTTAATTTGGTCCCTTTTGGAGTGAATTAAGTCCAACACCAGTATGCCAGAGCTCCTCTTCCCCACTTCACTTACCAGCATTGTGTTCACAGAATGGATCATCACCTCAACGTATGTTTTCAGTGTATCACACTGTAATCCAGGAGTTAGTAGGCGACGATGCTGGAACCACTTGGGCCCATCTAGATTCAGGAGTCCTTTTCCTTCAGAGACAAAGACACAGAACCTCATATCATTTTATTAGAAAAGGGTTGAAGAGACACAGCATAGAGTGACCAGAACCCACAGGTGATTATGAACTAATGGAATATCAAAGTGGTGACCATAGATTCTGATGGTGGTGAGTTTTACTGCTTGTGTCTGGAATGAATGTATTTAGCATTGTGAAAAAGAAATTCAAAGTCATCCCCAAAGGACCAGCTACTACCTGTGTAGTAATTAAGGAAGTTGCTTAACCTTCCTGAGCTTAGTTTTCCTCAACAATGGAGTGTAATACATGGATACCTACTCCACTGTGTTGTATAGATTAAATGAAAATACATAATAAGCTTCCAAATTGATTGTAGCCATTTTGGATTTACTACTATCTTGTTTTGAAGTCCTTTGTTGCATTCATTGTTTTGTTTTTATTCATTCTGTTCTGTTCTGTTTTGTTTGATTTTACTATGCCTGAAGGTATGGGCAGCTATTCTGAAGACAAGAGACATTATGGTAGGCATTGCTGATTTCTTATTCATCGTCTTGTTTTGAAATCCTGTATCACTTACACTGTATTGCTTTTATTAGCTTTCTTCTTTAAAATAAAAAAACAAGAAAAAAAAGATTCCAAGTTGAGTCCCTCTCTAGCTGGTAGAATTGTGCCAAATCATCAGGCACTTTCCACTGCAGGCTAATCCATAACTTACACTGTGAACACAAATTCACCAGGAACTAGAAAGGATATCATTCTGTACACAGACAGCTCCTTCTTGAGCCCTGGTCTGTGAATAGCACAACATGGAAACATTTACCAAGACTAATAAATTACAGTCTTCCATTTTTAGAGTGATGATTAAGGATCTGGCTTCCAAAGGATTTTAAGTTTGAATAACATCAAATGCCAAGCTCATGATACATGATCTGGAGATAGTACTTGGTACAATTCCAGTCATTATGCTAACTGCTCAAAAAATATGTGTTTCATTTAATCCTCACAACATCCACAACACTTACTCTCCCTGTATTTTCACAGAAGAAGAAACTGAGATGCAGGGAGATTAAATTACTCTGCTCCAATAACATTCAATTAGTCTATTGGGGTGATAGACAGGATTGAAATTTAATTGGCTTTGAGTCCATAACCTTTCATTTAATCCTTTCCTGCTTTAATATACATACCAGTGTATGACTAAAGAGCTTAATTTACCTTCTCAGAGAATATTGTCAAACTGTTCTTTAGAGTACAATTTCACTGATTTGCATATGGCAATCAGAAAGGTACAAAAAAGAAAGGAAAAAATTCAACAAGTGAGATGAAAGGATAAAAACTGAAGGGGGCTGGTAAGGTTATAATTACAAAGAAAGACAAGGGCTTTATTCACACATATATTACCTTTAAAAGGAGACTGTAAGAGAAATGAATGAGGAAGTTTTCCAGAAAATGCTGAGCTGACCTTTGAGCTCCAATTTGACCTCTCACCATCTAACACTTATTAGAGAGCTTCCTTATTTATTTATTGGGTCTTTTTGAGACAGGGTTTTGCTACACAGTTCAGGCTGACCTTGAACTCACGTTGTAGTGCAGGCTTGTCTCAAGCTTGCAATGATCTTTCTGCCTCAGCCTGCTGAGTTCTGGGATTACAGGGATGTGCCACCATGCATGGGTTGGATCTACCTTACTCTAAATGTTGGAGTTCAGATTTCAGTCTCTCTCTCTCTCTCTCTCTCTCTCTCTCTCTCTCTCTCTTTACTATTTTAAAAAATATTTTAAAGTTTTGTATTTTAAATGATTTCTTATTGGTGCATATTTGTTGTACACAATGTTTATTTTAAACAGTGGGCAAATATACTTAATATATATTAATTTTTTATTCCCATTTTGCATCTCTCTCTCCTGTATCTAGATCCTTTTCCCTCTTTCAAAGGATCTCTCTCCCTGTTTCCTACTATTTTTAAAAATTTATTTATTTATTTATTTATTTATTTATTTAGAAGAGAATAAAACCAAATGTGACAAAACAAAATGGAGTCAGTCAAAACAAAAGGATGGACATAGTACATGAGTTAAAACCAAATGTAAGGTCATCAACAATGGTTACCATAATGCTTCTTGTTATCTTGAAAAGAATTGCCCGTGTCATCAGGCATAATGAAATTGAACAAAACAGTATAGAACAAAACCAATAAAAACAAAACATTGGAGATGTAATAGGACTTCAAAAGAAGATAACAGTCAAACCACAATGGGTATCACAGTGAATCATATTGTCTTCATAGTAGTTGCCTATACCCTTGGACTTGACACTGTCAAAAAAAAACAGATTCAAATAAAATCAGTCAAAACAAGACAATGATCAAACAAAACAGATTCGAATAACATCAGTCAAAACAAGACAGTGAAAGCAATACAGGGATTCAAGTTAAGTTAATAGGAAATCAAAAATGGTTACCATAGTATATCATGCTATCTTTGGAATAGCTGTCCATGCCATCAAATCTAGTAAAGGCAGACAAACTGGAACAGAGTAAAACCAAACTAAACATAGCAATGAAAACAACGTGGGTTTCAAATCATGATACTAGATTAAGAATGGCCACTGCCTTCCTTTTTTAGATAATTCTTCCCCTTTCACTTTCAAAGGGTGCATTGTACATTTTGTATCTCAGTAACTCCATTAGTTTTTAAATTATGGAGGCAACCCCCTATTCACCTAAGTGATTCTGAACTTTTTTACCCCTGAGCATGATCTCTAGTTGTATCCACTTATCTAGAACAGCCTCAAGGTTTTCCTTCCTTATAGCTGAATAGTTCTCCATTGTACAAAAGTGTCATGTTTTTCCATTGAGCATTGTTTTCTCATCTTTGACTTTCAGTCTAGAAATCTCTTTCAGGCTAATTATGTTGCTTATATAGAGCATATTGATGGACTCTATCTCCTAATCCATTTTGCCTGTGTTTCTTTTTATTGGTGTGTTGAGGCCATCCATATTAGTGATTATGGTCAACCTTCTCTGCCTTTTCTCTGCCATGCTATCTTTCTGCCATTGGTTGTCTACTTTTGTCCTTCATTCCACTGTCTGCCCTGTTCAGTGAGCCCCCTCTGCCACTGTTCCTGAAACCATGGTCTTTTTTCTCTCTAGAATGTCCTTCAGTACTTTTTATAGGGTTGGTTTAGTGGTCATGAACTCACCCAGTTCCTCTCTGTCATGGAAGTATCTTGTTTCTCCATTAATTTTGAGAGATAGTTAGGTTTTTTTCTTTCAGGGCTTGGAATACTTCACTCCAAGCTCTTCTTGATTTGATGGTTGGTGTTGAGAAGTCTGTCATGATTCTGATGAGTTTTCCTTTATAGGTGATCTGCTTCTTTTCTCTGACAGCTTTTAATATTCTGTTCTTGTGTTGAATTTCTGGGATCTTGATTATTATATGCCTGGGTATAGACTAATTTTGGTTATAGCTGGATGGAATTTTTGTATGCCTCATATATCTGAATATCATTTCCTTTTCCTATGCTTGGGAAGTTTTCTTTAATTATTTCTGTAAATAGCCTTTGTATTTCATTTGTATTTACCCCTGCTTTTTCACTCATGTTTTTTGTTCTTAACTTTTACTTCTTTGTGTCATCTTGTAGCCTTTGTATTATTACTTCCTAGTTACTGTTTTTTTAAGAGATCTTTCCTTCTGCAATCGCAAGCTGCAAACCTATCTTCAAAGTTTGATAGTCTATCTTTAGTTTCTTTGAAGCAGTTTTCTAGCTTTCAATAGAATTTTTAATTTCCTGGTAATCTCTTTGAATCTGTTTTATGTATTCTAAATTGTTTTTATATTCTTTATTAAAGTTTTCCCTCCTTTTTCTATGCTCCTCTATTCTTTCATCTGTGTGTTCTTTAGAGGTGCTTAGCAATTCATTTATTATGTTTCTTATATCTTCCTTTACTTGTAATAGTATTTCTGTTTTAAGTTCTTTTATAGTTTCATGAAATTGTTTCTTTATTTCAGTTGCTGTTACTTCAGAAACTACAGGTGTGTGACTCTCAATATTTTCTGTATTCACATCTCCTGGACCAGTACCACTTGGGTTGGAGGCTGGAGACTGTCTTTTGCTTCTTCTCTTCTGATGATCCTGGTTTCTTCCAGACAAGTGGGTAGTGGGGTCCCTGGCATGTTCTGTATTGGCTACAATTACTCTGAAGCATGTTGCCTAGGGATTTCTGCTGTTTGCTGTGTTTCCCAGTCTGCTGGTGACTACTAGAGTATAAGCAGAGTTGGGGAAGTCTGGTTCCTCCCTACTGAGCTGGTTAACTACAGGGAGTCTTCACCAAGTTTGTGTGTGCCAGGTGGGCTGGGTTGGTTAGGGGTAGCTTTAGGGAAACCTCAGCACTGGCTATTGCACTGTACACAGGGGTGGGACTCAGTCCAAGCAATTTTCACCAGTCTTCTCTGCACTAGGAGTGACTGAATGAAGTTCTGGTTCTGGGCTTATCCTGCCTGACTCCGAAATGGCACTCAGCAATCGCCCACTCCCACAAGAGGACTGAGTCCCCCACACTCACTGCCAGCCAGTGCTGTTCTCCAGTCTGCTGCTCCCCTCTGCACTGTGCTTCCCCATTGAGGCCTTGAGTCTTGCCAGCCACCAGCTTCACTGTGACCATGTGTCTCTGGATTCCAGTGGCACTTGTCACACAGTGGGACCAGCTCCAGTGAAAGTGCCCCTGGCTACCACCTTCTGTTTAAGTTTCTCTTTTGTTTTCTTTTTTTTTTATTCTCTCTGTGGGCTTTGATTCTCACTTTAGTTTCTTTCTGGGTTGAGGGGATCCATTTCTTTCCTTCTGGTCTTCTCCAGAATGCTATATTCCAGTATCTGGGCTGTTTCTCTCAAAGAGGCTGTTTGCTCTGCTGCTTACTGTTCCACCATCTTCCCAGCCACTTATTTTTTTTTTTTGAGACAAGGTTTTGCTTTGAAATTCAAATTGACCTTGAACTCACTATGTATCCCAGGCTGGCCTTGTATTTGTAGTGATCCTCCTGTCTCTGTCTCCTGAGAGCTGAGGTCACAGGCATGTGCCACCATTTTTGGCTTTTGTTTTGTTTTTAAATTTATTTATATTTTATTTTTCTCACATAAGAAAAGTTATGCAATATTTAAGCTTATGTGTCTGATTTATTTCACCTAATATTATGGTCTCCGGGTTCATCCATTTTCCCATAATGAATAGTAACACAACACATAATAGCTAAATCTTGGATACAATATATACATCCATTAACTGATGATTAGATAAAGAAAATATGGTACTTATACATAATGGAGTACTACTCTGGCATAAAGAAGAATAAATTTTGAGTCTCTTTTGACTGTTTTTGTATGGGAAAAGGACTTGGAATCAGAGTACATCACACATCTCACTGGCATATACATACCAAAACATGGAGTCATGAACTTGTACGGGTACTGCAACTTGGGGTCTCCAGAGTCCAGCACAGGAAACAAAAGACAGTATTAGAGAGAGCACTCATTACCAGTCAAAGTCAGGGAAAGTTTTCTTTGTTTGCTAGCACTCACCACAATCAGAAAGCAAAAGGAAGCCCTTGGTCACTTCCTGCAGCCTTTGGAGGCCACAGAGTACCACAAGACTTGGTTAAATACCAAAGAACAGCAACCTCCTGAGAGAACTATCCACCAACACCCTTGTCTATATTCCTCCTTGTCTATATTTCCTCTAGCAGAAAAATAATTTCCCAAGTCATCATATTTCTAGACCAGGAGGTAGGACAACATGTATTCTTTCTGGAAGGTAAACTAACTATAAAGCCATTCCATGTGGTCCTAATGTGGAAGTGTCCTCTTGTCCTCACCATGTGAACTTGAGACAAATCAGAGTAGGTGCTGGAAACATGGAGGCCTTCCAGGAAAGGCCTGCTTTTAGGATTTATCAAGAATGAGGAATGTGAAGCACAAAAAAGATGCGAAATCAAGACTTTTTTTTACATAACAAAATTGACGGAGCAAGAATTGGCCATGTTAGTTTTGTTCTGTAAGATTGTGTACATCTTGCAAAAGGATCTCCTAGGAAGGTAGATAACTCATGCTCAAAACAAAACAAAACAAAACATAGTTGAGAAACATGCAGAAAAGAAAAACACATTTTAGGTCATAGTCAAGAGGCTTGACTGGAGAAAGAGTGCTTGAGCATCCAAGGTTACCTACTGAGCCAGCAGAGGCAGAGCTATTTCTGATTTTCACTAGAAACTATGTTCAAGGTAAGGTAAGGTGGAAAGTGACTGGCATAAAGTCACAAAACCAAGAGGCAAAATAAGTCTCTGGTCAGTCTGAGAATGCCAGCTGGGCATCAAAGGGTCATGGTGTAAGGGCACAATTATAAAAATAGAAAAGGCACAGTTATAGAATAGCAGACTTACAGACATATTACAGCAAGCTAAAAATCAAATAGTAGCCTCTACCTATGCTCCTGCTACTTGTCCCATAAGCACACCGTTAATTCAGTCATCTTTGACTGTCTGAGTTCAGCTGCTTTTCTTCTGATAATGTGATGGGTCAATGTGACTATGTCCAGTTTGTGTTTTCCTTAGTTAAAAGAATATATATTGTTACCACCTAGCTTCAAGGACTTTGTTTGGGACAAATTAACCCAGTCGAAGACACCTTTAACTTTGCTTGCTTCACTCAAATCACCTTCCCTCATCCCTAGGATGTTCCTACATTATGGTGAACAAATCCTTTCAAGTAAATCTATTTATAATTAGCTTGCCTGACAATATGTGACTTAATTCACTTCATGTAATTCATCATTTAAAACCTGTCATCTGCCTTGTACTTCCTGTTTCCAGGCTATTTAAACTGAATGCAAAGCTGACTCATGGTTGGTGATTTGAACTTGGTCCCACCAACCTGCTAGCATAATACACAAGTTGCCTTCTAGATTCCTCAGTGTAAAGAGTATTCCATTTGGTTTCATATTGGTTTTTCTGCAATACTTGAACCAGGAAATAGCTGAGGGACTGGATAGGATATGGGGGTGCCCTTCACCCAGGGAAGGGGATCTGCCTTCTTTTTGACTCTCAGATCTCTTCAAGGCCCAGTACTAATCTTAGCATCAGATGATCTCTGTGGCTCATGTGATTCTCACTCCTAGGTGGAATAGATTCTCAGAATTTGTCCCCTTTCTTACCTGTTCTGTTCAGAAATGTCTGTGCATAGTCTGGATCGTAGATAAAGAAAAATGCCTGAAAGGGTCCAATCCAGCAAGGGAAAGCACAAGGGTATTTTTCGACAAGCTCCTCAAGCTTCTCCATTTTATCTTCTTGAAGAATCTGCAGTGACAAAAGTAAAGGAAGTTAGAGAACCAGCCAATTGGGACTTGTCTTATAGGCAAGCTGGGTTCAGCATATGTACAAGGTCATGCAGCAGAGGCATCTGGTTCATTTTCTGGAAGTGGGCAAACCTACTTTCTTGAGGATTTATAAGACAAAGGAAAAATGTCCTAAACAACATTACTATATTTATTTTTTCAATATAAATATATGCTGTAATCCCAGCCAAGCTACTGTCAAGTGACATATACTGTGACCTGTTTTCCCAAAGGAGGGTGAAGCAAGCTGAATCTTACTTTCTGCATCAGTTGTGAGCATCATACATCCAGAAAAGGGGTAGGATCTGGAGACTGCAGATATCTTTCCTCTACAAGAAACTGTTAGAAAGCAGAATAGGGCCACCACCCAGCTTACATTCTTTTTCTCTTTTCTCCTAATAGTCATCCGTGATTCTTTTTCATGACTTCATAGTAAATAAATACTTTGTTCTAAAAAAAAATCTCCCAACTCCATCTACAAAAAAAGTCCAATCACTGCTCCCTACAGCAGTAGATTTATTTATACAATTATGTGAAGCTTGAAGCAAACTCATATACCAAACTGTCAGCTTCCAACATTTAAAAAGCCCAGTGCAAATACTACCACCATCAGTGAAGAACCTTCCACTTTTATCAGAAGATTACTGACAGCTCATTTTAAATAGTTTCTATAAGTTGCTGATAACAAGATTAATTTATATGTGTTTCTTGTATTCAGTGGGAGGCAGGTGCATGTGCAAGCTTGGGGCTACCTATGTACAGTGCAGTTGAGCTTGATTATGGGTGTCCCATCTGTAAGGCAGCCTTAGGGCTGACATGTGCTTTCTGATTGTTTGTTCTGATGTTCAGAAGAGGTAGTAAACTCTGGCTTCCAAATTCCTGCACTATGAGCTAGTCATTTGAACCCATGAAGTATTCTCTAGATAGTTTAAGGCCACTGAAATGTTGAGACTCTTGAAACCTAGCTCTCAAATAGACACCATCTATTTTTTTGCTAATATTCTCATAATTGAGCCAGTAACAAAATGCCCACTGTTATCTAAAATAATGGTTCCTACCAATGTGAACATTTATTCACAAACAATAACCGAATATTTATAAAGACACAGAGAAATATAGAAAAATCAAGAAATTATAACCTAATAGAATGTTTTAGATCAAAAGCTATCATAGATACCTTCTGCCACATGAATGCATTTAGTTATATTTTAGTCCAGTTTAAAAACTGTCCAGTTTAAAAACTCAAAAGCTATTGTGGATCTCATAATATATTTGATTTATAGTTTTTCATCACCAAAGTGAAATATAAATATATTTGAAAACAGGTATTATATATACATAATTACAATTCCCATTTTTCAGATGAGAAGACTGAGCTTTAGAGACTAGGTTAAGTAATTTAACCAAGGTTGTTCAGCTGGAAACTAGTAAAGATTCAAGTTCAGATTTAACTCTGAAATTTATGACTAAATGGGCAGAATTTTCTTGCATTACACACAATCTCATGCACAAATACATAAAAATTGTATACATATAAACTAGATCTCCTACACTGACTGAAAGTAATTGATCTGTTGAATAAATGTCAAAACCCCTGGCCTATTCTATGTAGCGAAAAGATCTTTGAATGAATGAATTTATTTAGCACCTAATGTATAAGGCATATACCACATGGCAATGGCTCAGTCAACAATGGACTGCATATATAACAGTGATGTCATGGATTATATCACTTAGTGATATTATAGCTATCTTAATTTGTATAAATATACTCTAAGATGTTTGCATAATATTTTTATTCTCTTTAAAATAAAATTTTTTTGAAAAGCAAATAACCAAGAGGAATGATTGAAGTTTTTTGAGTTTGTCCAGGAGGGAGCTTTGGTAAACTTGGGGCCTGCACAGATGGAACACAGGAGAGCTTGGCTGCTGAAAAGACTAGAATGAAAAGGAAGGTGAGTACTTTAGAATGGGATAATAGGAAAAATGCTTTGAGGAAAAGTGAGGAACCAGCAAGGTCCCACATTTTGCACTCTTGAAATTACAAAAGTGAAAGGCTCTGCTTCGAGAAGAGCACCGCAGGGCATGCTGTTGGAGAAGGGTCACTGTATAGTCAACTAATTGTGTCACTTTGAGTAAGGAATGCCCAAATAAATTGGATCAGCATAGCTCTGAGTGTGGCCAAGGGGATTTGCTGAAGATTTGCTGGAATTTATTGGGTATCAGTGACAGCAACCAATGGTCTTGCAGTCTAAATGGTATAAAAGGGAAACCAAGAAAGAAGTCTTGCTTCTTTTTGTATGGAGGAGTTCCAGTCCTCACCTTTACCTTGGACATCATCTCCTGGTTCTCGGCACAGACTAGCCTTCCATCCCAGACCCTGTGACCTCCTGATACATGGGACAGTACACTGAGTTCCAGGCCTTCATTCTAGCATGCAGACAGATCTTTTGCACTCTTCTATACCTGACTCTGTAAGCAGCCATTCTAAGGCAATCTTGTAAATGTGTTATACATTTGCACATCTTCATTAAATCTATTTCTCTAGTAAGCACTGACTGATATGGATTTTAATACCAGAAATAGGGTGGCTCTAGAATAACAGAATTGTAAAAGTAAAATTCTTTAATGGTTTTTAGGGGATTCCTGTGGTTAGCTCTCTAATTTTATGAAACTAAAGCCACCACAGTCTCTCCTAATACTGTGGTGAACACTGATAGTCCCTGATGTGAACTATTTGAAGTGATAAGCAGTGTAGATCCATTTGATTATCCCAATTCACCACTTGTGAAATATAAAGAACTTAGTGACTCCACATATCAAACCTTTGAATCTTTTAGTGGAGTGGAAAATATGATGATGTTGGCTGGTTGCTCTTAGCATTGCTAGAGAACCTACAAGGAAAACAATGAGTTCAAAATATCCTTAAAAAAATAAGGAGCTCAAAGATTCAAAATTCAAGTTCCAGACACACAAAAAATTTAGAATTTTCTGAGTGTGCTCCATTAGCTGTAGGACTGAAATTATAGAAACCCAAACATAGGCCCTAATAATTCAACTGGTTGTAGTACAGCATAAGTTTAATGCTCAGTCTTAAAGGTCTGACATAAAGGTGAGGGCAATGATCAGAAAAGAATGTGATCCCATAAACTGGGATGGAGATTTTGTGGAGGCTCCTGATGAGTCTGAGGATGTTGAGTTCCTAAACTCTAATCAGATTATTTTGCCAGAGGAAGAGATTTCCCCACCCACCATAGTGGGGTGTCATATGTCAATCTCTCACCCATTGTAGTGTTGAGCTCTTCTAGTATACCTGAGGAAACTAATGTTGTGTTGAACAACTGTGCAATGCTGACACTCCTCAGGACCCACCCCACCACCCACTTTTGGTTCTAGGCCTACAATCAGGTTCAAATTACAAATGGCTCCTAAGGGTGATATGCATACTATGACCCAAGAGTAGGTCTTCTATTCTCCCAAAGAGCTTCTTAAGTTTCCTAACTCTTATAATCAAAGGCTTGATAAACAAGTGTGGCCATGGATTTTATAAGTATGGGATAAAGACAAAAAAAATACCTGTATCAGTTTGTTGATATGGGTCCATTCAGCAGAGATTTTGAATTTAATTTTGTGACTCATGGAGTAAAGAAAGGTGTTTATTTGGTTGGTTGTAGAAATATGGATCAAAAGATGGCACACTTTGAATGAGTTAGAGATGCTTGATATTCCATGGCTTACTGTTGATAAGGAGATTCAGAAGCTTAGGGAAAAGGGAATGCTGGAGTGGATTTGTCATGTTAAACCTAATTTGTCACACTAGGATGATCCAGGAAGTATGTATTTCTCTAATATCTGGAGAAACAGATTGGTGAGGGTAGTATCAGCATTCCTAAAGAGCCCTATGTTGTTCTTCTCTGTATGTAGACCTTACATTGGGCACTGCAGTTACTCTATTGGGAAATTTGAGAGCAATGGTTGAATTGGATCTCAGAGTGGTAGGGGTCAGGTGGCAATGCATAATCACCAATGGCAGAGTGCATGGACTTCCCATAATGGACAGCAGAAGTAGAACAACGATCAGAATTGTCTGACATATGTAGACCTATGGCATTGGCTGATTAGCCATGCTGTTTCCAAAAGAGATATAGATGGGCAGCCTACAAAATTTTTACTACTTTTATATAATCAAAATATTAAGGGTAAATATATAGAAACCTACTTCAAATCACGGTCTGTAAACCAGTTCTCAGATTCGAGTCAGTTTGCCCCTTGAATGAAGGGTAGGCTGGCTCCACCTTGAGAGATCCTGATGCATCACCAGAAAGTTATACAGTCAATATTTTTCCCATCCTCCCCTAAAAGGGACCTAAGGCCTTCTGCTGGAGTAACTGTACTTTGGGGGAAGGGAAATGATAAGATATTTGGGGATCAATGGGCAATGACTCTAAACAAACACTGATTTCAGAGGATTCAAAATGTCATCGTGGTCTTTTACTAAAAGTAGGGGCCTATAGAGTGATCAGTAGGGTTTTAGCAAAAGTCAACTGAAATTCGCTTGTTTTAGAATGTATAATTTGGATAGATACACTTTGTATCCTCACACTGGTTCCTTAACCTGTAGAGTGAGGGCTCTTGTGTTGGAAAAACCAAATGGAAGTTATTGGAATTGCCTTTGCCCTCATTGAAAAAAGAAAACCAAAAACAATATCACATCTCTGGAGGTACTGGACAGGTTAGTGTCACTGTCAAGGACTTGAAGGATGCAGACATCATTGTCCCCATCATGTCTCCACTTAGTTCTCTCATTTGGCCTGCATAGAATATGGATGAGTCTTGGGGAATGATCATAGGTTACCATAAACTGAGTCAAGTGGTGACTCTAATTTCAGCTGTTGTACCAGATGTAATAATCTACTCCTTGCTTGAGCAGATTAACACATCTGGTATTTGGTATGCAGTTACTGATTTTGTAAATGCCTTCTCCATACCTATCCATAAGGCCTATCAGAAACAATTGACTTTTAGCAGGCAAGACCAGAAATACACATTTACCGTTCTATAACAGGGTTGTTACTAACTCTCCAGCCCTGTATTACAGCTTAGTTTGGAGAGATTTTGGTTGCCTTTCTCTCCCACAAGGTATCACACTGGTCCAGTACATTAGTGGTGCTATGCTGGCTAAGCCAAGAAGCAAGAGGTAGCAACTGCTCAGGATTTGCTAGTAAAGCATTTGAGAGCCAGGGAATGGGGAATAAATCCAACTAAAATTCAAGGTCCTTCTCAGTGAAATTTCTAGGAGTCCAGTAGTGTGGGGCATGTAAAGTTATCATGTCTAAGGTAAAAGATAAACTGTTTTATGTGTCTCCTCTTACAACTAAAACAAGAGGCACAGTATCTAGTGGGCCTGTTTGGATTTTTGGAGGCAACATATTCCTCATTTAGGTATTTTATTCTGGCCTATTTGCAGAATGAGTCAGAAAGCTGCTAGTTTTGAGTGGGGACTAGAACAAGAAAAGGGCCTTCAACAGGTCCAGGCTGCTGTGCATCCTGCTCTGCCATTGGAGCCATATAATCCAGCTGATCCAATGGTACTTGAAATGTAAGTGGCAGTGTGAGATGCTATTTGGACTCTCTGGCAGGCCCCAAAGATGAATTGTAGGGAAGAACTTCAGGATTTTGGAGCAAGGTTCTGCTATTATCTATAGACAACGGCTCTATTTTTGAAAAACAGCTCTTGGCTTGCTATTGGGCCTTGTGAGCACTTGACCACAAGACGCCAGCTCACCATGCAACCTGACTTGCCTATAATGAACTAGGTATTATGTGATACATCAAGTCATAAGGTTGGATTGCACAACCATGGCCCATTATTAAATGGAAATGACATATATGTGATCAAGCCAGAGTAGGTCCAGAAGGTACAAGGAAGTTACAAGAAGAAGTTGCCCAGATGCCCATGGCTCCTATTCCTGTAGTAATGCCTTCTATTTTCCAGCACTTATGGCCTCATGGGGTATAATATATGATCAACCTCTTGAAATATGATTTGCCAAAAGAAGCACAAGCTAGGTAAATGTTTAAGGTTGATAGTGTTAGACAGCTTGATATGTCAACAATCTTTAATCTGAAAAATTCTGATAGATGCCTTTCTAAAACACAGTTGTGGCCAAGAATGAATACTGACTTTCAAACAGCATAAATGCAAAAAATAATCTCCAACATTGTATTAAATGGAGAAAAACTAAAAATTTTGTCTCTAAAACTGGAAATGTACCACCCACCTTCCTGGTAAGCAGCCATGACACGAGCAAGCGGCAGGTAAGCCAGGAAGAGAACCAGTCAGTGTCTCCTGAGATTCGGCCATGTTGGAATTTAGAGAGCTGAGCAAGAAAGCAACCCCCCACCTTCCTGGTAAGCAGCTTTGGCTCGAGCAAGCAGTGGGTGAACCAGGAAGAGAGCCAGACACCATCTCCCAAGATCCAGCCATGTTGAACTTAGGGCGCTGAGCAAGAAAGCAACCTGCTCACATTCCTGGTAAGCAGCTGATTCCTGATAAGCAGCTGTGGCTCAAGTGAGCAGTGGGTAAGCCAGGATGAGAACCAGTCAGTGTCTCCCATGAGTGTACTGGTACATGGGCTGAGAATCAAACATCCCATCCTCCCCCCGCCCATTAGCAACTGGGAGCCAGAGGTCTGAGCATCCATTTGAAGGATGACTGTATGCAATATAGCAAATATGGGGATTTCCTTCTATCACCTCTTGGAAGGCAAATATTGTTTTCACTGTTTTGCTTTGCTCTGATTAATTATTTTGTTCTATTCAGTATTCTGTTTTGATAGGTTTTATAATGTTCCATTTTTGGTTTGATTTTGCTATACCTGATTGAATGGACAACTATTGTGATGTTAACAAGATATACTAGGGTACCTATTACTGTTATCCTGGTATCCTGCTGTGAAGTTCTGTACCAATTTCTCTGCATTGTCTTGATTGCTTTTCTTCTGTCTTATTCTGTTGTATTTTACTACCTTCAAGAAAAAAATATTTTAAAACATAAAATTAGGAATGAGACAAAGATATTCTCTATCACCACTGCTGTTCAACAGGGTACTTGGAACATTAGAAAAAACAATAAAGCAAGAGAAAGAAATAAAAGGAAAATGTGTGGGAAAGGAAAAAGTCAAACTGTCACTATTTGTAGGTGCCATGCTTCTTTACATAGAATACCCCAAAAATTCCACAAAAGACTCCTAGAATTAATAATTAAATTCTGCAATATAGCAGGATACAAAATCAATACCTGAAAATCAATAGCATTCCTGTATACAAAAATGAATCCATTAAGAAACAAATTAGGAAAACAATACCATTTATAATAGCATCAAGAAAAATTCAATACCAAGGAGTTAATCTAACCAAAGAATGAAAGTATACTACAATGAAAAGCACAGTTCTTTGAACAAGGAAATCAAAGAGGACATCAGAAAATGGAAAAACATCATTGGTCCTGGATAAGCAGAAGTAATATTTTCAAAATGACCATACTTCCAAAACTAATATACAGGTTTAATGCAATCCCAATAAAAACAAATACCAACATCATTCTTCACACAATTTATGAAAGTAATTCTAAAATTCATATGGAACCAGAAGACATCCAGAATAGCAAAGGCAATCCTGGACAACAAATGCAAAGCAGGAGGCATCACAATACTAGATTTCAAGTTATATTTCAAAGCTACAAAACAGCGTGGTACTAGTATAAAACCAGATATGTGGATCAGTGAGGCAGAATTGAGGACATGGAAATAACTCCAGCCATATTCAGCTATTTGGTCTTTAATAAAAGGACCAAAAGTATACACTGGAGGAAAGATAGTTTCTTTAATAAATGCTGCCAGGACAACATATGCAGAAGATTGAGTCTAGACCCATATCTCTCAGTATGGAGTAAACTAAAATCAAAATGGATTGAGGAATGCTAAATAAGAAACAGTTGACCTGCTGGAGGATAAAATAAGTAACACTTTTAAAGTCACAGATGTAGGCTAAGACTTTCTGAACACAACTCTAGTTGTAAAAGAAATAATGCCAAGAATCAACAAATGAGACAACATCAAATTAGAAAAGTTGATGCACAGCAAAAGAAATGACCAACAGAGTAATGAAACAACCTGCAGAAAGGGAAATTTTTTTCCCTAGCTACATCTTATACAGAGGACTAATATCTAAAATGTATAAAGAAGTCAAGAAAATTAGACCCTCCAAATAAAAGACCCAATAAAAAAATGGGCAACTGGAATGAATTGACATTTCTCAGGAGAAGTACAAATTTCCAATAAGTACATGTAAAAATGTTCAGTATCTCTGGACATTAGAGAAACACAAATTAAAACAGTACTGAAATTCCACTTTACTCCAGGAAGAATTGGCTATATTCAAAGAATCAATCACTAATTCTGGAAAGGCTATGGGAAAAAAAGAACATTTCTACATTTTTGAGGAATGTAACTTAGTGCACCATTATGGAAATTTGTATGGAGATTCTTCAAAAACTAAAAATATAAATTCCATTCAACTACGCTATTCCACTTCTAGGTGTCTTCCCAAAAGACTTAGGTATATTACAGTGAAATATGCACACCCATGTTACAGCAGCACAATTCATAACAGCTAAATTTTGGAAGCAGCCCAATGTCCATCAACACATGAATGGATAAAGAAATTGTGGTGCTGATACATAACGAAATGCTACTCCACTATAAATAAGGAGAAACTTGAGTCATTTGTAGGGAAATGGATTCAGCTTGAGACCATAATGTTAAATGAAATACAGGAGACACATAAGCTTTGCATTGTTTCACTTGTGTGGGAAACACAAAGGGGAAATAAAGATCAAGATGGAGGAGAGATATTGGGGAGTAGGAAGAAAATGTTCAAATGGGAAGGGGAACAAGGGAGAGGGAGGGGAAGGGAAGGAAGAGAATAGGGATTAAAAAAATAAAAATGGAAGGAAAATAATAGAAACAAAGTCTTGTAAATAGAAGGAGGAAGAAGGATTAAAGGAAAGCGAAAGGGAATGGGAAAAAATAATTGAGATATATCACATACATGTACACATCTCCTGTGATGAATGTGATCATTATGTATGTAAAAAAATGTACCAATAAAATTAATTTAAAAATACTGCATGGTTTCTCTTTTATGAGAAACCCAAAATACACATAAATTAAAGCTCAAGATAAAAGATTAGATAATACAACTAAGAGTGATGGTGCACACCTGTAATCTCAACATTCAGGAGGCTGCGGCAGGAGGATTGCTGCAAGTTCAAGGCCAGCCTAAGCTACATAGTGAGTTTAGGATCAATTTGAAATACAGAGAGACCATGTCTCAAAAAACCAAAGAAAAAAAATTGATAATACAAAACATGGCAATAGATCTTTTGCAAATGAGATGAAGAGATGGAGGGGAGGAAAAGGGCAATTTAAAAAGTCAGATGTTGAGGTACATCTAAGATGGTGACCATGGAACCAGAAACCCCCCCTACTCCTAATCCCCCCTGCAGGAGAGGAGACAACAGAATTTAATCAGGAGGCTGCTAACCCAGAACACTACATTAAAAATCCTCTTCAAACATATGGGCATTCTGGTTTTTAAAAAGTGGTAACACTTTGATCTCTAAATTTGGTAATGTTGAAGGCTTCTGGGCTCTATACAACCATATCCAGTTGTCTAGTAATTTAATGCCTGGCTGTGACTACTCACTTTTAAAAGATGGTATTGAGCCCATGGGGAAAGATGAGAAAACACACCGAGAGGATGATGGCTAATCACACTGGACAAACAGCAGAGGCAAAGTGACCTCAATCTCTTTTGGCTAGAGACACTGCTGTGTGTTACTGGAGAATCATTTGATGACTACAGCAATGATGTGTGTGGAGCTGTTGTTAGTGTTGGAGCTAAAGGTGATAAAATATCAATATCGAATACTAAATATGAAAACAGAGAAGCGGCTCAACCTGTGGCGAGAATAAACAAGGAAAGGTTAGGACTTCTTCCAAAAAGTGGTTATCAGTTCCATGCTGACACAGTTACTACAAATGGCCCCACTATTGAAAATAGGTTTGTTGTTTAAGAAGACCCCTTCTGAGTATTCTCATAGGAGAGTGTCAAGTACCTGAGATTTGGAAGCTGAGCCAAAGCCTTTTCAAAAACAGAGTGGACTGGATTTAAATTTGATTCCATTTAAATGTTGCTAAGATAAAAGAGAAATCTCATTTGCCTTTGTCTTATACGTCTGTGGGTTTTTTAATGTTTGCTAGAGTAAACATTACTCTAATCAAAGATTATAGCACACATCATTTCTAGAATTCATAAATGTGTTCCTGACCCACTCTGTAATATCTTCGTAGAATTACCATTGCAAACATATTTTACCCATTCACAACATTCAAAAAAGAGATAGTATTTTCTATACTAACAGGAAAAAATTGTTACATTTCATGGTATGCAGAGCATATTACGCTAGTTTGAAAAAGTGTGATAAATTAAGTTTTCTACCAATTTGATTTCTTTTACAGTGTTATTTTTGCTATACTCTTGTAAGATTTTAATTTACTTATTTCCCTATTTGATAACATTAGTGATTCTGACTTCAGGTTTGCACTTGTTTTGCTTTTGTGTTTTCCTTATGTAACACTGGTGAAGGTTCCAGGAGTATGACACAAGAGTGGAATAAACATTAGTTTTGTGCATTCTTTGGTAGTCTATTCATAACTACAAATTTATGTATTTTGTAGCTATAAACTTATGTATTTCATTCAGATCAGTGATGTATGTTTGTGTGATTTCCTAAACACAATCATGGACTATGGCAAACTGTGACATTATAATTACATTTCTAATTAGAATTAATGTTTTTTTGTATCTTTATGCATTTTTTGTTTGTTTGTTTACTTTTATGCCAGGAATCAAACTCACAACCTTGCATTTGCTAGGCAGACACCTATACCACTGAGCTATATCCTTGGCCTTTTATACTGTGTATGTTTTGTGTATGTTTTTTAAAAAGTTATCTTGAAGAGAATAAAACCAAATGAGACAAAACAAGATAGGGTCTGTCAAAACAAAGGATGGACATAGTACATGACTTAAAAATAAAATACAATGTGATCAACAATGGTTACCATAATGCCTCTTGTTATCTTCAAAAGAATTGCCCATACCATCAGGAATAATAAAATTAAACAAAACGGTGCAGAACAAAACCAATAAAAACAAAACATTGGAGATGTAATAGGACTTCAAAAGAAGATAATAGTCAAACCAGAATGGGTATAATAGTGAATCTTATTGTCTTCAAAGTAGTTGCCTACCCTCAGACTTGATAGTATCAAACAAAGCATATTCAAATAAGATCACTCAAAATAAGACAGTGAAAGCAATACAGGGCTTCAAACCAAGCTAATAGGAAAAAAATAGTTACCATAGTATATCATGCTATCTTTGGAATAGCTGTCCATGCCAATAAATCTAGTACAAGTAGACAAACTAGAACAGAATAAAACCAAACTATACAGAGCAATGAAAAAACTGGAGTTCAAATCACTATACAAGATTAACAATGGCACTGCCTTCCCTTTTTAGACAATTCCTCCTCTTTCACTTTCACAGGTGGCACTGTACATTTTGTATCCCATTAACTCCTTTAGTTTTTAAATTAGAGAAGCAACCTGCTATTCACCTAAGTGATTCTGAACCTTTTTACCCCTGAGCATGGTCTCAAGTTGTATCCATTTACCTACAAGAGCCTGAAAGTTTTCTTTCTTTATAGCTGAGTAGTTTTCCATTTATAAAGTGTCATTGCTTTCTAACCAATCTGCAGTGGATGGGCAAGCTACCCCCACTTTTTTTCTGGTTCCCTGTCACATAGAGCATTATTTTCTCATCTTTGACTTTCAGTTTCTAAACCCCCTTTTGGGTCAAATGTGTTTCTTATATAAAGCATCTTGATGGACCTTATCTCCTGATCCACTCTGCCTGTGTTTCTTTTTATTGGTGAAGTGAGGCCATCTATATTAGTGATTATGGCCAACCTTCTCTGCCTCATCTCTGCCATGCTATGTTATTGTTGTTGTTGGTTGTCTACTTTTGTCCTTCATTTCACTGTCTCTCCCATTCAGTGAGCCCCCTCTGCTGCTGTTCCTGAAACCATGGTCTTTTTTCTCTCTCTCTAGAATGTCCTTCAGTACTTTTTATAGGGTCGGTTTGGTGGTCATGAACTCCCCCAGTTCCTCTTTGTCATGGAAGTATCTTGTTTCTACATTAATTTTGAGAGATAGTTTTGCAGGGTACATCAATCTGGGTTGGAGATTATTTTCTTTGAGGACTTGGAATACTTCACTCCAAGCTCTTCTTGATTTGACAGTTTGTGCTGAGAAGTCTGTCATGATTCTGATGGTCATTTTTTAGATGATCTGTTTCTTTTCTCTGACAGCTTTTAATATTCTGTTCTTGTGTTGGATTTCTGGGATCTTGATGATTAATATGTTTGGGTATAGATCTATTTTGGTTATAACTGGCTGGTGTTTGGTATACCTCATTTATCTGATTATCATTTCCTTTTCCTATACTTGGGAAGTTTTCTTTATTTCTGTAAATAGCCTTTGTATTTCATTTGTGTTTACCCTGATGCTTCACTCACATTTTTTATTCTTAAGTTATAGATCCTCTTGTCATCTTCTAGCTTTTGTATTGTTGCTTACTGGTTCCTTGTTGTTTTTAAGAGATCTTTCCTTTTGCAATCGCAAGCTGCAAACATGTCTTCTTAGTTTCCTTCATGAACTTTTACCGGCTTTCAGTGGAGTTTTCAATTTCCTGGTAATCTCTTTGACTCTGTTTCATGTACTCTAATTTTTTTATATTCTTCATTGAAGGTTTCCCTCCTTTTTTTATACTCCTCTGTTGTTCCATCTGTGTCTTCCTTAGAAGTGCTTAGCAGTTCTTTTATTATATTTCTTATATTTTCTTTTAACTGTAATAGTATTTCTAATTAAATTCCTTTATAGCTTCATGAAGTTGTTTCTTTATTTCAGTTGCTGTTACCTCAGAAACTGCAGGTGTGTGACTCCCAGTCTTTTCTATGTTTATATCTCTTGGATCAGTACTGCTTGGGTTGGGAGCCAGAGACTGCCTTTTGCTTCTTCCTCTTGTCTTTTTCCTGGTTTCTTCCAGACAAGTGGGTAGTGGGCACTACCCACTGCCACTTCCTGTACTGGTTATAGTTACTCTGAAGCATTTTGGCTAGGCATTTCTGTTGTTTGCTGCTTTTCCCACTCTTCTGGTTACTACCTGAGTGTAAGGAGGTGTGGGGCATGCCGGCCCCTCCCTTCCAAACTGGTTAACCACTGGGAGTCTTCACCAAGTTAGTATGTGCCAAGTGGGCAGGGTTGGTTAGGGATATCTTTAGGGAAACCTTGGTGGTGGCTACTGGACCATGCACAGGGTCAGGACTCAGTCCAAGCAATTTCCACCACAATGGTGGCTACTGGACCATGCACAGGGTTGGGATGCTAGTCTTGCACAGTGGGACCAGTTCTGGTGAAAGCACTGTCAGCTACTGCTTTCTGTTTAAGTTTTTCTTTTTACTTTTTTAAAAATTGTCTCTGTGGGCTTCAATTCCCACTTTAGTTTCTTCTGGGGTTGAGGGGACCCACTTCTTTCCTTCTTGTCTTCTCCAGAATGCTATATTCCAGCATCTAGGCTGTTTCTCTCAGGGAGGCTGTTTACTAGACTGCTTGCTGTTCCACCATCTTCCCAGACTCTTCCTATACCATATTTTAAAACTTTGTATTGCTTAGGTTATTTTGCTTTGGTCAAAAATAACTCAAGTAGAAAGCAGTCTCATTCATATTAGGACAGTGTACAAAACTGTAAATAAAATGTGTACAATGAATTGTCAAAAAAAAAAAAAAGGTCAGATATACCAGCAATTTAGCACAGTGGCATAGGTGCCTGCCTGGCAAGCGCAAGGTTGTGAGTTTGATCCCTGGTACCAAAAAAGGTCACACATGTGTTATATTATGTATATGTACCAACTTCCCATGATGAATGTAACCAATATATAGTGCAAACATGTACAATAAAAATTTAACAAGAAAATAAAGATACAAGAGTATCAAAAAGAATAAATTTGTCACAAAACTTATAAAAACCTATACACCAAAACCAATAAAACATTGTTAAAAGAAATTAAAGAAGATCTACATATAGTAAATGAGGGTAATATTCCACAATTTGATCTATACATTTGTAATCTTATTGGAATCCCATCTGATTTCTTTGTAGATTGTTGATTCTAAAATTTATATAGAAACTCATGTATCTAGAGTAGCCAAAACACTCTTGAAAAAGAACAAAGTGAGAAGAATCATACTTCCTGATTTAAAAGCTTACTAGAAAACTACATGAATTAAGGCAGTATGGTATTGGAAGAAGGCTAGATATAGAGATCAGAGGAACAGAATTAAAAATCCAGAAATAAACTCACTTATTTATGATCAAGGTTGTCAAAATGACTTATTGGGGAAATAAAGGCCTTTTCAACAAATGGTCTTGGAATCATGAGATATCCAAATGCAAAGGAGTAAAGTGAGACCAGCTACATCACAAATATATTTAAATTAATTCAAAATGGAGCATTAGCCTAAGTGTAAGAACAAAAACTACAAAAATCTTAGAAGAAAAGACAGGAATTTGACCTTTGATTTAAAATTGTTCTCTAATTTTTATTTTATGTAAGTACGAGGTTTCCAGTACATAATGATTATATTACTTAGGGGGAGTTCATACATGTACATAACACTCTTAATTTTTTTGCCTCTTTGTCTTCTCCTCCTTCTATCTCTATTTCTTGGTCCTCTCCACATTTGCAAAACATTTATCCCCTTATTTCCTATTATTTATTTTTGTTTTGCTCTTTATTTATATCTTGGGTTTCTCATATAAGAGAAATGATGTGATATTTAAACTTGTGTGCCTATTTAGTTCACATACAATTATGATGACCTTCACTTTATTGTTTTTTTTAATTTTAAAAAGAATAAAACGGCCAAGGATTTAGTTCAGCAGCATAAGCACCTGACTTGCAAGTGTACAGTTGTGAATTCTATCCCCAATACAAAACAAAAAACAAAGAATAAAACAAAACAAAGCAAATCAGAACAGAACAATGCAAGAAACACAAGACTTCACAACAAGACCATAGGAAATCAACAATGGCTACCCTAATGTTTCTTATTTTCTTCAAGATAGTTGTCCATACCTTTGTATACAATACAATCAATCAAAAGAATGAAAGCATTATGGGACTTCAAAAGAAGATAATAAGAAACCAAACATGATTATAACAATACATCCCATTAACTCTTGTTTTCTTCAAAATAGCTGTCCACACATACACAATGAAATCAAATAATAGAAAACAGACTAAAACCAATCAAAACAAAAGAATGAAAACATTACAGGACTTCAAAACCAGATAACAGGAAATGAACAGTGGTTACTATGGTGTCTTATTTTCTTCAAAATAGCTTTTTATACCATCACATGAAATAAAATCAAAACAAAACAGAATAAAATCAATTAAACAAAAGAATAAAAGCACTATAGCACTTCAAAACAAGATAATAAATCAGTCATGACTACCATAATACATCCCATTATGTTCAAAATAGCTACCCAAACCATAAGACACAGTAATATCTACCAAGACAAAACAGAACCAAACCTAAACAAATTGTGAAAATATTACAATAGTTCAAGATAAGATAATAAGAAATTAATATGTGTTACCATCTTCTCCCCCTAGATGTTTCCTCCCCTATCAAATTTATAATATCTATTATGTTTTTGGATCCCACTAATTCTTGTTTTTTATGTTAACGTTCAGCTGTATGAGTTCAAACTGTTTTGCCCATGAACATGATCTCCAGTTACATCCATTTGCTTACAGGAGCCTCGAGATTATCCTACATTATAGCTGGGTAACTCTCCAATATGGTATGAAAATACCATATTTTTCTTATCCATTCTGTGGTTGATGGGCAAGTTACCCTTGCTTTTTTCAGATCTCCTGTTGTGTGGAACAAGTGTTTTCTATCCTTTGATTTTCAGTCTATGAATTTTCCTTTTGAGTTTTTATTGGTTGTGTTTCAAGATGTTATTGGTTGCGTTGAAGATGAGTACAGAAATTTCACTTTGTGCATGATTTAGTTTTCTTTATTGAAACAAGGTTTCACTAGACAGTTCAGGCAAACCTTGAACTCATTTTGAAACCCAGGCTGACCTTAACTTACAAAAATCTTCCTGTCTCAGTTTCCTAAGTGCTGAGATTACATGTACACAGTTCCTAAGATATGTAACAAAAATCTAAAAATCCATGCATTGTTTCTTTTTCAGTTATTCCAGTGACTTTCCAATTTCAAATTGGGAGGCCAATTTTCCATAAGAGGATTAAACATTGGTATCTTTGCTAATAAAATGTTAAGTCCCACTGATCTACAATTTCACTTCATACTCATTATATACTCAAAAATTTTTTCTTTCTTTATACTAAGAATCAAACTCAAGACTTCATGTCAGCCAGGCAGGTGCTGTTCTACTGAGGTGTATCCCAAGCCCCTCATATTCAATTATTTGATCTTTTACACATATTAACAAAATTAGACAAATTTGACTATCACAACCAAAGATGCTACAGAGTTCACATGATTCTAACAAGGATAATGATCAGGGAGTAGTTTTCATTAGAAAACAATTCTACTAAAAACAATAAGGGACTAGAAATCATTTAAAATATTCAACACATATTAAATGCATGACTGTGGCCCCATATTGTCATTTAGTGTGCTTTGTATTGCAGGATATAAAACTAACCCTCACCTATGGAATTTTAAACAGATATCCAAGACAGTCAAACTCTGCCATTATTAATATCCCACTATTATTTGATTGTACCAAAAAAAAAAGCCAGCAAACGATTTCACCTCTACAAAAATAATTTACACTTAATAAATGAGATGGCATGGGATTCTCTCCTGTTAAAAATGTTTCTAGAGCTACTAAAAAGCTTGCACTTATAAAATACTTGATAAAAAATATTCCTCTGGATTGTGCAAGAAGAGATACAGGGACTACCGATAAGTCATAGTGTGTGATCAGTCAGATATGGCTTCTTTCTCTTCTGCTGTGTTAGGGGCCGCACTTCCCTTGTTTTGATAAAGATATGAGCAGATTGGAACTTTAATACATTACTGTGAGAATGTAAAATGGTGCAGTCACTTTAAAAACAAGACGGCAGCTTGTCATTATGCTAAACTTAAGAGTTACCATTTAACTACGCAATTTTATTTCTAGACATATATCTCCATGATAAACAAAAAATTGTTCTTGAATGTTTACATTTTTCTTTTTTTAGCAAAACAGAAAAAAGGGTAGAAATAATACAGAATTTCAAAAAAAATTAAGAAATCACTGCTTGATAAATTACATATTGTCTTCTTAGAAATAGTTGTTCATGTTACAAAATTCAGGCATACAAAGTGAACAAACAGTGAGGCTGTAAACAGTTCTGTTCAATGATCCAACAAAACTTGGTTATATGGTTATCAATCCCACACACTTAAACATACATGCAGTTATATCCTTTAGTGCATTTTCTTTTCCTCCTTTTGCTTTTTAAGTCCATTATCTGTTTAGTTATATCATGTTTCAGCTTGCTCAGTACCTTATTGACCTGTTTTGTTGTTATTTCCTTTTTAATCACCTTATATAATTCTGTTGTTTTGTTTTTGAGTTTCTTGTCATCCATGTCACATGGATCAGCTTTGATGGAGTCGGGAGTTTTTGTAGTTATTTTGTTATCTTGTTTTCTCATGTTCTATTGTTTTATTTTATTTAATTTTCATTAACTTGGAGGTAGTAATATACAACAAAACAGGATGGAATAAAGCCAATTGAGACAGAATAGTGAAATTGGAACAGAACATCACAGCAGGTCACCAGGACAACAATAATAGGCACCATTGTATATCTTGTTATCTTGAAAATAGTTGTTCTTCTATTAGGTTTAGCAAAATGAAAAGAAATACACAACATTACAGAACGCATCAAAACAGAATATTGAATAGAGTAACACCATTAATCAGGACAAAGCAAAATGGCGATAAAAATATCTGCCTTCAGAGATAGTAGAAGGAAACTCCCCCCACTTGCTGTACCACATATTGTCACCTCCCAAGAGATACCCAGATCCCTGGATCCTGATTGTTAGTGTGGGGGGTATGGTATGCTTGATTCTAAGCCCACGCCCCGGTAGGCAGCAGGCTGGTTACTGGTTGGCTCAGTGCCCTAAGCTCCAACATTGTGCGGATCTCAGGAAACACTGTTACTTCTTGTTTCCCCGCCCTGGGGTGGCCGCGCCTTGCCAGACCAGTCACTTAGCAGGGTGGCAGGCTGGTTACTGGTTGGCTCAGTGCCCCAAGTTCTGACATGGTGCGGATCTCAGGAAATGCTGTTATTTCTTGTTTCGCCGCCCTGGGATGGCCGCGGTTTGCCACACCACAGTCACTTACCAGGGCGGCAAGCTGGTTACTGGTTGGCTCAGCGCCCTAAGTCTGATTACATTTTTCTAATAGCCAAAATAGAAACAGGTTAAGTGTAACAAATGATGAATGTGGTAAAGCCATACAATGAAGTATTTATTATTCAGTAATAAAAACTAATGCATGATACCACATGGATGGCAAATAAAAACATTATCCTAAATGAACACCACAAGTTATTTGGCTCTATTTGTATGAAATATCCAGAATAGGAAAGCTTATGGAGACAAAGGGAGTATTCTAGTTGATTGTCTAGGACTAGGAAGGAGTAAGAAAAAAGAGGTTTATGAACTAATAGCTAAAAGGTGTATATTTTTATGTGAACTTTTTAAGTTGATAAAGATGTTCTAAAATTCATTATAATTATGGTCACACAATGCTGTGAATATACAAAAATCTTAATTTTAAACTTCAAATGAGCAAATTATATGATACATGCATTATAACTCTGCAAAGCTATAAAATTCCCCACAAGGAATGAATTCATCTATCATATGATAGACAGAAATGACCCCATTAACAATGGGATTTCCTTTATAAAGGACTAGTGAGTAGAAGATTGGACAAGCCAAACCAAACCACACAGAAAGAACAGAAATCAGAAGGAAGCGAGGTACCAGGTGCTGAAAATACTGAACTAAGATGGGTCCCTGCTTGGTCTGGTGATGTTCACAGTCTATTGGTAGAAACTATGTGTCATTTATAAAACCCTGAAATAGCATTTACTAAGTGCCAGGCATGATTTCAGTTCTTTTAAAATATTAGTTCATTTTCTGAACAAACCAATAATAGATCAATAGTTACATTACACTACATATAAATAGATTATTTTTTAAATGGCAGAAGCTGTCAGACTATATCAAAGTGAATCAACCAAGCCAAAAAAAAATACCCCAAAACTATATACTATTGGAAAAAATATATTTAAAAAAATACTCATGTTTAGAAATAAAGAGTGGATAAATATGTGTTTTAAATACTACTAAAATAAAGCTGGCACAGTTACACTATTATCAGATGAGAAAACATCTTCATGAGTTTACAAAGGAACAATTTATAAGTAAAAAAAAGTACTAGCCTGCTGGGAAGTTGTAAGACTTTGAGAAACATTGTTTTCCCACATCTTTCTCAGTAGCCAGTGGAACAGATGTATTGGAAAATTTTTACATTTTTCCAGCTTCTGATCAATTGCTCCTCTCAATTCCAGTTTCTATAAAGTGTAGGGATGAAAATCAAACTCTAGTGGGAAATAGAGTAAATTGTTGAGGAATAAAAAACTTAGAAAAAGTCAACTAAATTGAATGGAAAAAAATTAAATACAGAAAAGTAAACTAAAGGGGAGGTATGTTAAAGGAAAGGCTGGCCCAACTACCAATTTTCCTTTTTCCCTGCAATTTTACATCCCACAAGGGAGAAGAGCTTAATTTTCTAGAGACCTAAACAAGAGAGGCTTTGAAACTTGAAGAAACCAAGCATTATAGAGGGTAGGAAAGAAGCATTGAACTAAAAATAAGGGATTAGTGAAAGTATCCAAAATAAGATTAAATGTTCTATCTCCCTTCCTTTTCTTGCTCCCAGAATGCCAGCAGTCATCAGTCATCCTCCTAAGTAGAAGAGTAGATATTTCTTGGAGAAATTGAAAAAAAGAGATAACAGATACTGAGTTCCTGTCCCCTAACAGGTTTGCTATCAGATTTTTTCCAGGAAAGTTCTTCATGTGTATTGAAAATGTCCAAATCTCTTTAGTACTTCATGGCAGAATATGAAACCACAGCCACAAACTATAAGACATTTGAGAACACCCTCCATCATGAAAGACACAAAGTCAAACCAATTGTGGTACCTGCCTCTAAGATGGTCTTCACTGATCCCCACCTCTTTGTACTATCTGTCTTCTCTTGCATTGTACCAGGATTTGTCAGCTACATATAGCAGAAATGTTGGTAAAAAAGTTTAATTAGTTTATAAAAGAATATGACTGCCATCCTGTGTTCCCCAATCCTCCTTTTGTCTGGAAGAAACAGATTGCAATGTCGAAAGTGGAATGGTAACTGTCTTATCTTGTCTGAAAGCAAAGGAGTTCCAAGGATGTGGGACTTTCAGTACTAAATACAAGAAACATTAAAGTATCCTAGGGCAAGTAAGCACCCTAGTGTGCTTGATAAAGTGAGGCGCTAAAGCCTCCAGGGACCAGTCAGTGAAGAACTAGTGCCTAGCAACGATCATGTAAGTGAGCCTAGAGATAGATTCCCAGCCCAATCAGAACTTGAGAAGGTTATATCCCCAATTAACTTCATACAACTTTGTGGGGGACCTGAATCAGAATCACCCAGGTAATGCTACTCCTAAATTCTTGACCCTTATGAACTACATGAGATAAAAACTGTTTTGAGGTATTAAAGTTTGTCATTAATTTGATATGCAGCAAAAGATAACTAACACAGAAAAAAACTTGAGAACATATGCAGGAACTTGAAAAAAATTTGGGGGGCCATACTGGAGATTGATAAAGGAAAATAAAAAGAACTAAGATATACTACTATATGTATCTACTCCCCATGATGAATGTAATCATTATGTATTACATATACTAATAAAGCCCCAAACAAATTTACCATACTCCAGAAAGGATAAAATATACCAACACATGAAAAGATAAAAATTCTCCAATAAAGAAGAATGTGTTTGACTGGCTACAGTAATTGCTCCAAATTATTAATGACTATTGTATTCATACACTTTGATCATATTCTCCCACAATGACTTTGGACTTGGCCACATGACTTACTTTGGCCAATGCAAGAGTAGCAAATGTGACTGTCCTATTGCTTGAGTATGATATCTGACACCCAGATTTTAAAGAAAAGTTTAATTTGGCTTATGGTTTCAGGGAATTCAGCCCATGGTAACCTGGTTCCAGGGCACAAGCATCATGATGTGTCAGAGAAAAGATGCTTAGTTCATGGCAGTCAGGAAACAGAACAGGTGAATGGTGCCACAGAAGAAGCCAGGGACCATCTATGGCAGAAAAGGTCACATCCATGGGACCCACTTGGACATACCCAAAAATGTGCTTTATTCCCCTGGTTGTTTTCTAAATCAATCAAGGTGACACAGTTAAGGTTAACTGCAACAAAGGCTCAGAGACTTAAAAAGCAATGGCAGGTTGATGTGGCTGCACAATTTTGTGTCTCATCTCAGCTACTTGGGGGCTGAGGCGGGATGACTGCAAGTTCAAGATCAGCCTGGGCAACATAGTAAGATCCTGCTTTAGGAAAAGGGAATGTTGGGGATATAGTTCCAAAAACCACACACACACACACACACACACACACATGCATGAGTGCACATGTACACACACACAAGCACGCTGCTATCATGTGAACAAGGTTTGCCAGTTAGCCAGCTGAAAGATAGTATAGCAGGTAAAACAAAGAGAACAAAGGCATTCAAAATGACAGCCAGCCTTTAACTACCTACCTACCTGACTTTGGCTAATTGCAGATACATTAGTGAGGGCAGCCAAAGTCAGCAGAATGTAGCCCAAAACAACAAAACCTCATAGCATCACCCAGCCCAAATTACACTGTTACAAAATTATGACTGACTCTTCTTAAGTCACTGTTTTAGTGTGGTGTTATTATTCATCAAAAGGTAATTTATAGAAAAACAAACGAGAATAAGACAAAATTCTAGGATATTAAACTTATGATAGCCAGATTTAAAAAATGTTTTCAATGGAATTTGTAAGAAGCTAAAATCAAGAAACACAGATTAGCCAGCCATGATGGAACTTCAGGCACTGAGCAAGAAAGCAATCTGAATATTTTTATTGAAAATGAGATATTATAGTACCCATTGATCATTCTCTGTTATTCGGTTTAGAATGCCCTGTAATTCTTTCACTCTTTGAATGGTTTTATACTATTTTGTTATGTTTGATATTATTGTATTTGAAACTATGCTCAACTATAGCAGAGAAAGAGATATTGTGATAGCTACGGTTAATGTCTGGTTGTCTTAATGTAAAGTACTGTGTTGCCTATGTAAAAAAAAAAAGAAGGCAACTCGTCCTCCTTCCTGGTGAGCAGCCGTGGCTTGAGTGAGTGGTGGACGGATGAGCCAGGAAGAGAACCAGTCAGTGTCTCCTGAAATCTGGCCATGTTGGAACTTAGGGCACTGAGCAAGAAAGCAACTTGCCTGCCTTCTTGGTAAGCAGCTGGGAGCCTACTGGCACATGGGCTGAGAATCAACATCCCAACTCCCCCTATCTCCATTATTAACTGGGAGCCAGAGGTTTGAGTATCTCTTGGGAGGATGACCATATGCAATATAGCAAATATGGGGGATTTCCTTCTACCATCTCTTTGAAGGCAAGTATTGTTTTCACTGTTTTGCTTTGTTCTAATTGTTTTGCTCTATTCAATATTCTGTTTTGATAGGTTTTATAATGTTCTGTTTTTGGTTTGATTTTTCTATACCTGATTGAATGGACAATTATTGTGAAGATAACAAGATATACTGTGGTACCTATTACTGTTATCCCAGTATCCTGCTGTGAAGTTCTGTACCAATTTCACTGCATTGTCTCAGTTGGCTTTGGTATGTCTTGTTCTGTTGTATTTTACTACTTTCAAAATAAAAAAAAACCAGAAACATAGATTAAAAGCTCAATGTAGTGGTCCAACATCCAACAAAATAGGAGAGAAAGAAGAAACAAGAAAGAAGAAAGAAATTGAGAGGGAGAGGGGAAAAGGAAAGAAATTACAATATTTGCTGTTAGTAGACTGTCCCTTATTCAGCATACTCCATAACCAGCATCCACATTTACTAATGTGACAGTTTCTCCTAGTTACTGAAGTCTGCTTTACTGGGTGCACAATGCTGGGGGTTTACCAACCTCAAAAACAGCACAGAGGCAGGCAAGAACTAGCATAAAATTACTCTTACTTTTCAGGTAGGATAACGCTAAGGCTCAGAGTCTTTCAGTGGGGATAAACTCTAGTTATCCATAGTAACAACCTGATAGTGAACAACCCCACATCTGCTGCCCTCCTATCCTCTCTCACCTATCTAGTTAACTACCAAGTTTATTGATAGCATCTCCAAAATAAACTGCTTGATGGGAATCATTGTCTCACTGTCTTTTTTTTCCCTTGGGAAAACCCAAACTAAGGCAAAAATTAAGATCTTAAAGCACTTAGAGAAAAGGAGCAAAAAAGCCCCCATCATAAAGACCACAGAGATAGAACTGATAAAAAGGATTAAGAATTAAGAATTAAAATCATATAAGACACAAATAGCACAAGGATAGAACAAAAAATAAACAAGTACAATTACATCTAACTAAAAGGTTTTCTATGGATTGAGAGAAAATATTTGTGAATCATATATCTGGTAAGAGTTAAATAGTTAACCATTTAAGGAATGTATACAATTCAATACAAGACAATAAATGACCTAATTAAAGTAGGATCTACGCAGACATTTCAAAAAAAAAAGCATACCTATGGTCTATGGGTATATAAAAAGGTGCTCAACATCACTAATCCATAAGGAAATGTAAATTTTAAAAAACCAATAAAATACCATTCCATATCTGTTAGGACAACTTTTATTTTCTTTTATTATTTTTTTAAAATTTTATTTAAAGAGAAAACAAACAAAACAGAAAAAAGGGTAGCAACAATATAGAATTCCAAGGAAAAAAAGAAAAAAACAAAAAACACTAAGAAATCATTATGTGGTAACTTACATAGTGTCATCTTGGAAATAGTTGTTCAAGTTACAAATTTAAAACATACAAAGTACACATTTAAACAATGGGACTGTTAACAGTTTTGCTCCATGGTCTAACAAAAACAGTAATATGGTCATTCATCTTGCACACTTAAACATACATTCAATTATATCCTTTAGAGCACTCTCTTTTCCTCTCCTTTTTACAGTAGCAATTACACATTTTGGGTTTTATTACTCTTACATTTCTTATTAATTTTTACACTAGAGATGCAATGCAATATTTATAAATATGATTCGTATTTATTTCACTAATGAGGATAGTAGGACAACTTTTACATCAAAAAGTCAGATAACAAGTGTTGACTAGGTGTGAATAAAAGAAAACCCTGTACTGGATTAGTGGTGCTATATGCTAGCACAGATATTTTGGAAAGTAGTACAAAAGTATCTAAAACAAACAAACAAACAACAACAACAACAACAACAAAACTACTGTATGACTCAAAAGTTCCTTTTCTGGATATAAACACCAAGCAAATGACTCCTTGTTTACTGTAGCTTTACACACAATAGCCCAGATGTGAAATAAATCTTGGTGCCCCTTATCAGTAAAGAAAATGTGGTACATGTGCATAACAGAATACTACTCATCCTTAAGAAAGAAGGAAATCCTGCCATTTGCCACAACCTGGATGAACCTGGATAACATTATACTAAGTGAAATAACCTAGACACAGGAAAAAACCTCTCTGCATAATGTCACTTATATGTGTGATGACAAACAGGACATTGAGAGTTTCAAAGATGGCGGACCTAGAGGTAGCAGGATATGGAGCCTCTCTGAGAGAGATAGCTCACATGCCAGAATAGAACACCCTGGAAAGATCCAAACAGAGGGAGATGAACTCTCTCAACCTAGGAAGACTGAAGGGAAAGAAACTGCTTGAATACAAGGTCCTGGGGCTACCATTAGAGAAGCTAAGACCTGCAAGCACTGTACTCTGGCCTAGTCACCTGAATTCACGCCTGAGATCCACTTGAGTAATAGAACCTGTGCTGAAGCGACTGGCTTGAGCAGCTGGAGTGTGGAGCAAAACAGCCCTGCACACAGCTCACCTGGAACCAGCCCTGCAAGCAACCCACCCAAAGGCACAGTGAATTTGTGCTGCAGCCACACTGAAGTCAGAGGTCAGGGAGCCCTGTAGCTCCGGGGACCGGCATCAACACGCAGTGAAGGATGGGAATGGGACCCTCCCATGGGAAAGGGGCAACCAACTAGATGACATATTGGAGTTGGGCAGGAAAGCCCTGGCTCTGTAAGGAAGCAGCTTCAGTTGGTTGCTCCCCTCACAGAGAGGATTGGTGGAATCTGCTTGGACTAGGCTGGGACCCAGTAGGTCATCACAAATCAATTGGTTCCCTGAGAGCAGCACACACTGACACAGTGAAGACCTGCGAAGGTCGTCTGGCCCAAAGGGGAGGAGCCAGTGTATACTACCCTTGATTGCACTTCACTCTCTGATAGCGGACGGCAGAGGGCAGAAGCCCCTAGACTACGTGCTCCAGAAGAACCCTAACCAATAAGAAAAGGGGCTGGGAATTACACTATACACTTGTATGGAAGGAACCAAACACATGACGAGAGGGAGAAATAAGAAAAAGCCCCAAGCCCCCAACCCTGAGAATATTGATCCAGGAGAGGTAAATATAAAAGAGACTGAGAGCAGCAAACATGCAACATCAAACACAGTGTCAATGGACATAAAGAGATATCTTCGGGACCTCGTAAATGAGATCAAAACTGAAATATTAATTCAAGTTAAACAAGAGCTAAGTAGATTAATAAAAGAAAGGCTGGGCATCTCTCAAGAAGACACAGACAGAAGAATGGAGGAACACAAAAGGAGAGAAAGGTTCCATGAAGAATGTAAAAAAACCTAGAATTCATGAAGCAATTCAAAGAGACTGCCAGCAAACTAAAGACTCCATAGAAAGTTGGCAAAACTGCTTGAAAGAAACCAAAGATAGACTATCAAAAATTGAACACAGGCTTGCAAAGTGTGATCATGAAAGGGAAGATCCCTTAAAAATAACAAGGGAGCAGGCAGTAACCATACAAAGGCTAGAGGATGACAATAGGATCTATAATTTAAGAATAAAGCATGTGAATGAAGAAGCAGGAGTCCAAACAGAAGAACTGCAAAGGCTATTCACAGAAATTAGTAAGGAAAACTTCCCAAACATAGAAAAAGGAAATGATATGCAGATGCATGAAGCATACAGAACTCCAGCCACCTACAACCAGAACAGAGCTACACCCAGACACATAATAATCAAGATCCCAGAAAGTCAATATAAGAACAGAATATTAAAAGCCATCAGAGAAAAGAAACAGATCAACTATAAAGGAAAACCCATCAAAATCATGGCAGATTTCTCAACACAGACCATCAAGTCAAGAAGAGCTTGGAGTGAAATAATTCAAGCCCTGAAGGAGAACAATCTCCAGCCCAGATTGATGTATCCTGCAAAACTCTCTCTAGAAATTAATGGAGAAGCAAGATGCTTCCATGACAAAGAGGAACTGGAAGAATTTGTGACCACCAATCCAACCCTACAAAAAATACTAAAGGACATTTTAGAAGAGAGAAAAAGAATACGAGCATTTCAGGAGCAGTGGCAGAGAGGCCTCAGTGAATGGGGCAGACAGTGGAGTGGAAGAGAAAAATAGACTATCAATGGTAGAAAAACAGAATAGCAGAAATGAGGCAGAGAAGATTGGCAATAATCTCTAGTATAGAGGGCCTCGAAATACTAACAGAGAGAAACACAGGCAGAGTAGATCAGGAGATAGGGTCCATTGAGATGCTCTATATAAGGAGGCAGTGGGACCCAAAATAAGCTGTGCACCCTATGGGAGTGAAAGGGGAGGAATTGTCTAAAAAAGGAAGGCAGCAGATATTGTTAATGGAGTAGCAAGATTTAAAATCTGCATTATTCCTATCACTCTGCTTAGATGGATTACATGCTGTTCCAGTTTGTCTACTTATACTAGACTTGAGGATAAGGTCAGCTATCCCAAAACTAAGAGGACATAATATGATAATCATCCCTAATTTTCCTATCAACTTAATCAGAAGCCCTGTATAACTTATATTGTCTTATTATGACTGATCTTATTTGAATCTGGTTTGTTAGAGTGCTATCTTGTATTGACTGATTTTATTCAAATCTGTTATGATTGATAGCATCAAGTCTAAGAATATAGGCAACTACACTGAAGATGACAAGATTCACTAAGATACCCACTCTGGTTTGATTATTGCCTGCTTTTGAAGTCTTAAAATATCTCCAATGTTTTGTTTTTATTAATGTTGTTATATACTGCTGAGACATCATGGTAACCATTGTAGATCACCTTGTATTGTGGTTTTATATGACTTTTTGCTTCATGCTTTTCTAGGAATTGTTTCGTTTTATCTTGTTTTGTTTTGTTTTTCCCTCTAATACAGAAAGGATAGATATACATGTAGAAACTCATGCATGTGTAGAGCTTATAAAGTTTACGAGAACCAAGTATATAATGCATGTTGAAATGAACAACTACTTTGAAGTAAAAGAGACACTACAGTACCCAGTGCTGACTCTGTAATGTCACGATGTGAAATCCAGCAATACTATCATTCTTTGTTCAAAGTGATTTTGGCTTGTTTTGTTTTGTGTAAGTTCAACACACATGAAGGTATGGACAGCTGTTTGGAAGAGAATGAGAGACACTATGACAGCCATTCTTGGCTTCCCTATTGTCTGGTCTTGAAGACCTGAAATGCCCTCCTCATCCTGCTTAGATCAGTTTCATACTATATTGTTTCATGTGAATTCCCTGTATGTGACAATATGGACAACTATTTGGAAGAAAATAAGAGTCAATATGATAGAGAATGAATATCTCTGATTGTCTAGTTTTGAAATTTATGTCTGTTACATTGCTTTCTTGTGACCCACTTTGTTCTGTTTTGTTGTGTTTAACCCTTTTGATATAATTGCATGTATGTTTGAGTGTGTAAGATGATGACCATATTGCTGTTTTTGTCAGATCGTGGAGCAGAACTGTTAACAGTGTCACTGTTTGAATGTCTACTTTGCATGTTTTAATTTTGTAGTTTGAACAACTATTTCCAAGATGTCAGTGTGTAATTTGTCAAGTAATGATTTCTTAGTGGGTTTTTTTTGGTTCTTTTCCTTTTTTCCTTGGAATTCTGTATTGTTGCTACCCTTTATTCTGTTTTGTATGTTTTTTTCTCTTTAAATAAAATTTTAAAATAAACAAACCCCCCCCAAAACCCCAGCACATTGAAACAATGTAATATGGTGATTACCAAAGGCAAAGGAGAGGTGAACAGAGGAAAGGGAAGGTGGTTAAAACTACAGTTATATAGGATGATTTAAGTCTAGAGACCTAATGAACAACTTGAATGTAATCAATAGTTAATGATATTGTAATAATTATGTTTTCATAGTTTGCCAAGAAAGTAGATTTTAGTCATTCTAATAAGTGAAAGCTTGGGGATGGAAAGAGGTAACTATGAGATGAATGAAAGGTTTTTGCCCTAGAATAAACTGCGGTGGGAGGTGGGTCAAATGAGGTGTTTATCTTGAGGTCACTTCCCCCTGCCTCTGTGACAACTTCTTTTTTCCTTTCCCAGTGGCATGAAAAAGGTCCCAATCAGCCCCCTATGTGTCGTCAATGCCCACCCTAAGGGCCACCCTGGTCAGAGGTTATATGTATATCCCATACCCCACGTTCTGGTCAGAGAATGCCAGGCTGTCTCTAGTCATGGAGTTATGGAGTCATGGACTTCTTTCCATGTCCTTGGAATAAAGGCTATTTTTATTTTATATCTTCTTATTGTGCTGAAAACCTAACAATGAGTATGTTAATTTGCTTTACTAGAATAATTGCCTTATTATGTTTATGTATATTGAGATAAGTACATCAAAACACCATGCTAAATATATACAATTTTAAAAACAATCAGTGAGACAGGATGGTACACGCCATGTGATCTCAGCACTTTGGGGGCTGAGGCAGGAGGATCACTAGAAGTTTGAGGCCAGCCTGGGCTACAAAATGAGTTCAAGGCCAGCCTGAACTGTATAGCAAGACCTGTCTCAAAAAAACCAACTAATCAATCAAACAAACAGAAAGAAAAAACTGAAAACAAAAATAGTAGGGAAGTTGTCAGAATTTTCAACAGCCATCCTGAAAGCCAGAGACAACAAAGCAGTATCTTCAAAACTCTGAGAATAAACAATTTCTAAAGAATTTTGTACCTAGCCAAACTTCATTCCATTAATTTAAAATACAAAAACCCCCACATTTTCAGCCATTCTAGAGTTCAAAAACTTCACCTGACATTTTTCCACTCATTCCCCAAAATCTACTTATAAAATGATGCAATAAATAGAATACAAAAGAAGAAATAAAATAGTAAAATGATGCAATAGAATAGAATACAAAAGAAGAATAGAAAGAAGTGTAAAGGAAATATTTCCTGTTAGTAATGTATGATTTGTACTATTTGAACTGTTTGTACATCGCCTGTTGAAATCTAAAGTTGCCTAAGGACGGGACAAAGTAACTAGGTCACGAGATGGAAACCGCCCCCCCCCATGACTAAGGAATTTACAACTTGAGCCTTTCCAGAGCATCTACTGCCCTTATTAGGTAGCGTCCACTACCCCGGTCCCGATCCCTCACCCTATGGATACCCTCCCCAATGAATACAGGATTGCCATTCAAACTAACCAATGCCATCTGCTTCTGTACCCGCGCTTGCACCGTCTCCGCCTCCCTTTGTTCAATAGCTTAAAAACCCTGCCCATGCTCAGCTCGGGGCTCTCTGTTCCTGCGTGTTCAGTGAGCCCCATGCATGCTTGGATAATAAAGACCCCATGCTTATTGCATGAGAAGGCGTCTGTTGGTGTCTTCCTTCACGTGGCGGGCGTCTCGACCCTCACATTTGGAGGCCCCAGCGAGATAGGGATTGCCCCTGTGTCGGGAGACCTCAACAGCCACCTCTCGGGGTAAGTACGGCCGTTCTTATCTCTCTCTCTCTCTCTCCCTCTGATCTCTCTCTTTGTTCTACTTTCACTTTGCGATCGCTTAGTTCCTGGTGCCGAGACACGTGTGCTCTCGGTCCGAGTGACTTGCCCCCGGGCTTCTGAGTCACAAGTCACTTCCCCGGGGGACGCCCTGGGGACCGTAGGCTCTCTGAGCCTAGTTTGCAGTGGAGTCACCATTTGTTGTTCTTTGAACTTTTGATTTTGCGGTGGAGTCACCATTTGTTGTTCTTTGGACTTTTGATTTTGCGGTGGAGTCACCATTTGTTGTTCTTTGGACTTTGACTTCTTTGCGGTGGTCACCATTTCTTGTTCTTTGAGCTTTTTGCTCTTATAAACCGGCATTTGTCTGTTATCTTGGTCTCAGTGTTTGTCTGTCTTTGTTTGGTGCCTCTAACCTACTTTGTCCCACAGCAATCACCATGGGACAGACAACATCCAATCCCCTCTCTCTTACTCTAGACCATTGGTCAGAGGTAGAGAGAGAGCTCATAACCTTTCTTTACTTGTTAAAAAAGGTAAATGGCAGATGTTCTGCTCATCTGAGTGGCCTGCACTTCAAGTGGGATGGCCACCAGAGGGAGCCTTCCACCTGCCCCTTATCCAGGCGGTTAAGGCTATTGTCTTCCACCCTGGGAGGCAAGGACATCCTGACCAACAACCTTACATTGTGGTATGACAAGACTTATGTGAAGATCCCCCAAAGTGGGTAAGCCCCTTTCTACTACCAGTCTTGCCGGAGCCTGCCACTCTTCTTCCTGTAAAAGCTCAACCTACTCAGTCCCCGGCCTCCAGCC